>JAJJMA010276523.1:0-12251 GCA_023529015.1 Papaver nudicaule | reverse complement strand
GATCGTTCAAACAACCATAATCAACTAGGTTCACGAATTCAAAAGTTGGTGGTATATCTCGGTATCCCCTCCTTTTCATAATCTATGACAATACTAGGTGTTGTTATAGTTTTCCCAAGTGAAATGTTTAAAATTTGTGTACATTGGTCATTGGGTTTGTGTTCATGGGCGTAAAAAACACACTTTGCACTCTTTCAACCGCACATAAAAAATTTAATGAAGTTATTAATGGTAAGTATAATCTTCTTAACTATTAATATCGATTCAGCTACTCGCTCAAACCAAGTTACAATAAGAAACAATTCATAACTTTTGATCCAAGAACCATGAAGTTTTTAAAAGACCCTGCCCGGGCATTTGCAATGGCTTTAAAAACCTAGTACAACTAATAAATAAAAAGGATTTGAATACCAGAACAAGCCTACTACACAGAAAAGAGAAGAAACATTTATGATTGTTGAAGGTGGATCAAAGACGATTTGCTGCCAATTTACCATGAAATCTTTGAGACTTGTTTTCTGAAAAACTGGTTGAAAGTGAAGCCAATAAGCGATAGTATGTTTGACCTTCGGAATGAGCTTGGGTATCGATAATGATTTGTTTCGAAATGACCTGCAGGTTCTTTCCTTCCAAGGGTTCCACACGATTGTTGCTGGTAACGATTTGATGATCAAATTCTTCTTCAATTTAAATGACAGGCATGGCCAAGTACTAGGTTAAGAGGAGATAGAAAAAGGTACCACCCAAATCAACTTAAATTATGCATGTGGATCGCAATATGGCAGTGGAGGAGCATTTGTATAGAAGTTTCCTCGTCATTGATACACATATAGCAGTGGTTAACCGAAACTTTCTTCCAATTTTGTTTCTTTAACTTGTACTTCGTCAAAACTTTATTTTTTTTTCGCAACCCACATGAAGAAACTATCATCGGCAGACCAGGGTTTAGACCAAATTTTGTTAGGTTTAATGCAATCTACTTGATATCCTCCGAGTTCGACTTTTCTTACCAACCAGTTGTAGCATGCTTTGATGGAAATCTCATTGGCTTTTATATCAACTTTCCAAATGATGATATCAGGGATACTCGAAGGAGCAATACTGTTGGGGTCGAGGAGATGTGAAAGTGTAGCAATATCGTTAATCACATTATCATGAACCCTTTGTGAGATGCCGAGATTTCAAGAATGAACTTTAATGGGTTGGTTTTTCATAGTTGAAGCTTCATACACAGCTGCAAATCGAATATCTAAAGGTTGGTTCTCTATCCAAACGTCGTGTCAAACTAATTCTTGTGCCATCCCCCAGCTTGTAGACGCAATTAGACTTAAACAAATCAATGTGATTAGCGATACCTTTCCATATGCTGCATGGTTTGGTATACCAATCAAAAAATGATCTAGACCATATTTTTGTGTCAAGAAAATCAAGCGTCTAAGGATTATTATTAGTGGCCTCAGTAATGTTTGCTTACCATTAATGAGAATTGGTCCTGATATCTTCAGAACTCACTACAATAAACACGTGCTTCCAACTTAAAACCACTTAGCAATGATTAGAGTGTCTCTCATGCTTATATTCTAGATCTTTGCTTTAAAAAGTGGTGCATGTGTGACTATTATCTCCACTAGTAATAGTGGTTGGCTTTGGGGGGATGCTATGTCTTGGCTCCTATTTTCTCCTTTTTAGTCATTCTTTGATAGAGTCCATATTTCATGTACTTAAGCCCTCTCTAGATAAAGTTTTAATTTATCGGAAAAAAATAGACCTTGAGATGTAATTGAATAATTGAAAAATAGGACGTATACGAAAGAATACTAAATGATCGGATATGTTAAACCTAAGAACGAGTACACAAACAATAGGCATGTATATTGTACACTGCATAAATGAAGTTTATATGCTCTACTACTCAGGGACGGTGGGAGAGGGGGTTGGTGGGGTCTATAGACCCCACACGATTTTGAAATTTAGTGTTAAAGGGTTGGTTAATTTGTAAATAGGGTGAGCTGTGGGTGCAAAGTTGTAGGGTACAATTTAAATATTTTAGTTTCTAATGGGTCAAAGAGTAAACGCACAATTTCTTTATACTTACAGTCGACAATATCTCTCGACTAAACAAAAAAAAAATAAAAAAACAAAAGAAAAGAAAACAAAAAACATGTCTGCTAGTATAGGGTGTATTAGATGATGATGAAATCAGGGATTGCTTGATAAACTCAAAGAAAATTGAGGTAAATTCTTAGTCTTTGTTTTCTGTCACTCAATTTGATTTTGATTGATGCTTTTATATAGTATGATAAGGATTTTTCAAGTTAGGGTTTTGTTCTTCACTTCATCAAAGTGTAATTTTTCTGAAATTTATGAATTGGTGATCACAATTTACATAGCCAAACTAAGATTTTTAAAACACCCATGTTTCCATTATGAAATTAGACCTATCTTCAATTGAAATTGTTAGCCACCTAGGGTTTTCTCAAATTATTTTGTTGATACCGATTATAAGTACATGGTTGATTATGAAATTATCAATTTAGACTATTAATATTGTTTTCATAGTTGATTTATTGTTTGGATGTATTCAAATGTCAGGGTTCTATCTAATTCCATGTTTTCTGCTGCAATACTTGCTTGCTTGGTCTTTAGTTGGTTACGACATCTGTTGATAATGGCCATTTACAGGCATTGCCTTGAGAAACTATATGCACATATATGATGATGTTGAGTCATGGATTATGAACATTTACTGATTTAGATTTAGTTGGTATTCAAATATTCAACTGTGTCTTATGGTTATCTTGTTATACTCGTAGACTTGGAATTGAAACTTGAAAGAATGTTGAGATACTACAAAAGGAATGTTAATACATAATTATCAATGGTCATCAGACCCCGCCTAGAAGCCAGGGGCACACCGACTACGGAAAAACGAAGCATTAAAATATCAGCGAAGTATGTTATCACTAGGCATAACGAAGACCGAAGGCGAAAGATGAAAGGAGCTACGATTTGCTTAAAGACACGCTGCAGCCGTCACATCAACACTTTATAGAGTCGCAGACGAGTAGAAGAACGTGTTAACTCACAAGTGGACCAAACGGGGGCATAAAGCAACCTAAAGGATAAGAACTGAAACACCGAGAGCATCAAAGGATCAGTACAGCGAAGATATACACCGGATAAGAGGTGTCAGCATAAGAATGGACAATGAAGGCGGTGCACAGAGACCAGTTATCGACAAAGACCATCAAACGATGGAAGAAACTAAGTGTAGCAAAGAGGAATTATCTCCAAAGTCTGCTATAAATACCCCTCTCCACTAAGAAGCAAGGAGTCGACAAAAGTTACATAGGAGGTGGATATTATAGTGAGAGTCTTTCTAAAGCGTTTCAATACCCCAGATCACTCTATATAGCCTCAATCTCCAAAGTTGTAATGGATCGAACTATATAATATCCAGAAAAAGCTTTATTGATACGTTATATAATTGATTTCAGTAGCATTTCCATACGGTCCATCTGAGGAAATGAAGCGCTTTGACTTGGATCCACACTGTCTAAATTATACTTTGTATTTCATAGAGTTTTGGTCCCCGATGAGTTCCAAAGATTCGTTGTTCCACACTTAGGAAACGAATAAGGACGAGGATTCATGATAAGTTCTATTTCAAACCCCCATTAGTCTTTATTTCTATGTTTGTATGATATGGGAAAATTAGTATCAACAGTTTAGCGCTAGAAACAGGGACCAGTGTCCTTGAAAGTTTTCAGCAACTTTGTTTTCAACATCTGTCACGATCTTACTTATTTTTGCTCAGCGTTCTTGTTTGTTGAAGAAAGTTGTTTGGTAGCTTTTACACCCTTTTACAGTAAATCATAAGCTTGGTGTCTAGATCAGGAATTTATTTTGAAAGATCCCACTCGGTACAGCAGGAGGTAATCCCATTTTCTAGTAAGATGGGGTGAATCCTCTCCTTTGGAATCATTTTATAGTCATTTAGTATTTTCTCACTCATGTGATATTTGTCGTTTATTCTCATTTTATTCTTCAAAGTCTAGGTAGAAATTTTGCTCCAAAAAGCTCAGATCTGAGCTACTAAGGAGACGAACGATCCTGCAACGAGATAAAGATCCCTGGTGGTCTTTACCCGAAGAACGCCATAAGAGACAAAAATTGCGGTAAGAGAGGACACTCTCCGATCCAGTCAAAACCAAGTCTCCACAGCGTAGATCACGCCCTATGTGGTCTTTATTACCATAAAACGTACGATATTATCCGCCCTTAGGAAATGTTTCCATAAACAAATCCAGCGGAACCGGATTCTAAGACCTGTTCAACTAGCTTCCCAAGCACAAAAAACGTACTTCTAACATTAAACGCGTACGGACGTATGAGGAAACTTTTCCCTTTATATATTCCAGGTTGCAGAACATAGCGGAGGCTCCCAACGACAATGGGGGAAAGCGGCAGTTGAAGGAGTGACGAACCGAAACTTTGGAGACTAACAAGGATCTCTCCAGGCCACTAAGAATAGCACGACAACATCCGAAAAATCGACGCCGACAACAAATTACATTCAAAAACAAGCTCCACGAGAAGATGACCAAGAGAACGGGTGAACTGCTAAAGGAACAAAGGAACCAGGGGTGTGCTCATCAACAGACACCCCAGGAGATGAACGACGGTTGGCCGACGCTAGTCAGCGGAGACGAAGAAATGCAGGCGACAAGCGTCAACGAGAAAATCATGAACCAATTATCAACTCTGGTCTTGAGACGAAGGGGCCATGACGATGTTTTAAGTATCCTCAACCAGGACTACCAGGGCTCAGAAGAAGAAAATGACGATAGTGCACGAAATGGCACGAAGAAGACTAAAAAGGACGAGCAACAGACTAAAAACGTGGAAACACGATGCTACAAATATGACATGAATCAAACTTCGACGCTGACAGTGGAGTTAAGAACCAATTTACACACCCAGGGAGGAGACCTACGAATAACCCAAAGAAAGAATCACGAGCAAGACGGCAAAAGCGAAGCCTCTCAGGCAACAAGTAGCAGAGGATGCGCGACGAAGATGAAAAAGCGCATCGCAGAAAGCCACTGGCTGGAAAAAATACCCAGGCAAAAGACGACCCTACCAGACGATCGAGGAAGAGAAAAGACGACGGAAATAATGTATTTAAATTTAACCCTACAACCTTCGGAGATACTGAAAAGGGAAGGAAGCAGGAAAGATTGCACCTATATCCGACAACCATAGGAAAGCAAAGAAAAGAGACGAGCGACCACAAAGATTACTGTGAGTATCATCAAACACGAGGGCACACCACCGATAACTGCAAACATCTTCGGAATACAATCGAAAGATACATAGGTAAAGGAGAATTCGGTCAAAATAAGACGTCAACCCAGAAGCCCGAAGAACTGCGAAAGAACGAAGATAACTCTCAATGAAGCAGCAAAAGCGAAGTCTACCTATCCAGGACAAAGAGCGAATAAGAGATGGAAAATCAGGAAATGCAAGTGCCAAACGAGCCTTTGACCGTCACGTTGCCCATTCATGGGCAGAATACTACGAAGGTGATGATCAACGAAGGGATTACCTACAATATTTTGTTTTACGAACAGTTCTTGCAAATGGGGTTCCAAGACGGACACCTGAGTTGCCCAACAACGATTATCTACGACGCATACGTAGCAGCTATATCCCCTAAGGGTGAAATCATGTTACAAGTGGATATAGGCCCAGTAACGACTTTTTCCAAATTTTGCAGTATCGAAACAACATCCCCCTATCGAGCAGTACTAGGGGAAAAGTGGATTCAAAAGTTAGGAGGAGAAGTCTCGTTACATCAACAACACCTGAAGTTTACCACACCCTATGGAGAAATGGAGATACGCGGTGACCGAAGCCGCAATTGAGTCGTTGAAGCACGAAAAATAAACAAAGGAATCACGAAAATAGTAAGTAACAAGGAATCGTAACAGCAGCAATAAACGTTCGTTAATAAAGGAATACTTTACAAGAAAAATAAAAAATCCTTTTCAGTCCCCTCTATTCCTACGCCTACCACGGATTCGAGCATCAATGTACCACGATCCTCATCAAGACCATCAATCAACTCCAAGTCTATTACGGGGACGTTCACCGGCAAAACAGGAGCAAAATTGGCAGCATCTATCATCGGATCATCAACCGGCAGAACAGGAACGAAGTTGGCAGCAGTTTGTCCAGCATCATTAAATTCTTCATTTACTTCAACCTTCACATGCATCTCGTCGTCAGAAAAGACAAGATCCTCCTCCATCATCAAAATAATCTCCTCACCGTGACGACGAAGAAACGCTCTCTTCTCAATCAAACGACAATCATACGGCGGGCCACCGTCTTCTCTCAGTCTTCTCTCCCTTTTTTTTCTCTCATCACTTTCTAAAGATGGCTGAAGAGACGAATCACCTTCTCTCGATTTCCTTCTCTCCTAGAAGAGCCACCACTTTTACGATTTTCCTCCCTATCAATTATCTCTCGAACCCGATCCCTCCTGGTGGTTTCATCATAGTTGATGGGCGCCTTACCTTTGTCTGCCATCTCTCTGGTGATTTTCTCTTTTATTTTTTACTCTGAAAACCCTAAGAAATGGTCAGTGAGAACTGCAGTCGAGTGCCTTTTATAGAAGACTCCTATCACCATCCAACTACCTGTTTTAAATGTCGCAGGCGTTACGATTTAGGAAGAAAAACTACCAGATTAGGGTTTCCTCGATTCTCGCACCTCTTGAAAACATTTCCCATTACCCGATAAAGCAGATACACACTTTTTCAAATTCTTCCTATCACTTTATCTCCCTTTACAAGTAGTAACCGCCCACTACCACCAGATATCATTCAAAACTTACTCTTCCGCCTACTAACACTCCCTATCAAGCAAAAGTACAATATACCATAAAAACCGCAAAGGAATAAGAAAGACAAAAACATCCTCAAGGATCATAAGCACCAACAAAGATGAAGATACAACCAAGCATCATAAGCACCAGCAAAGACGAAGATACAACCAAGGAGCATAAGCACCAACGAAGACGGAGAAGCAACCAAAGGTCACCAGCACCAACGAAGACGGAGACGCAACCAAAGGTCACCAACACAAACGAAGATGGAAATGCGGTCAAAGGCCATTAACACAAACAAAGAAGAAGTCACATTTCAAGGACAATTGAGCTGACAAAGATAAGATCACACCAAAATCGACACCAACAAAAGACAAAGAAGCGGTGAAGAAGTCTACACGCAAGAAAGGAGGGAAGCCTCTTAGCATTCATTAAGGATAAAAATCGTGGTCCTCTACGAGCAGCATCAAAAACGAAGAAGAACCAAGGGAAGTTAATGGCAAACCAGTAGCCAAAAGCCACATTCGGGTACATACGGCGACAACGAAGAATACAATTAGCGACATGACGGGAACTGTGAGAAAAAAAAGTCTAAGGGCCAAAAAAAGACTACCCTAAGGGGAAAACAATCTCATTACATAATCACATAAACGCATAACTCCGCCACCGAAGATATTATGAGCCAACCCAGAACGAAGGAATGGGGCAACAAGTTGATCAACATCAAAAGAGGCAAGCACGACCGACGACCACGTTTGCAAAAATCATCACGAGGGACGAACATCGAAGACTTGGCAACAAAGAAAGCTGCATCACTGATCTCAGAAAATCTAAGGATTACCACATCTGCAACAACAGCAAAAGCACCCTAAAAAAAAAGGCAACGAAGGTCGTCATATCCCATAGAAGAAACAGAGTCTACTACCTATACCAATGAAGGGTTCTACGACCATGGCAAGGTTTTTTGCCTCCCGACAGCTCCTAGAAAGAAGCCCCTGAAGGCAAAAGGGGGCAAACACTACATCAACAATTACACAAGAAGGGGACCCCCAAGACGCATGAGGTCCATAAGGAAGATCTACACATGGCAACACCACGGGCCACAAGGACGACGAAGAACAACACCAGAAGCGAGAAATCAACACAGACCAATAAAAAGATTGAGCAAAGGCCACGCCAGAAGAAATAAGAAAAGGAAAGAAACGGAGATGGCGAGACAACCATTACTACGACCAAGAAGGAAGAATGAAGAAAACTTGCTCTAATCAAACGAGGCAGGAACACCTTTAAAAGAATATACGATAAGAAACGAAAAAGAACGCAAACCACAGCGCTTATGGGAAGCAATTGCGACTACAAAAAAGGCGAGAAACCGCTATTTAACACCCCAGAAGATTCACCTACTATGAGCCTTTTTAACAGAGAAGGGCAACCAGCCACGACGACGAGCCCGCGAATATCTCATATTTCCCAATGAAGGATGTTACGATACTTTATATGAATGAAATCTGATTAAAAACTATCCCAAAAGTTACAGCGACGTAAGCGCAACAGAAAAATTGCCAGCAGCCTAAGCGCAACAGAACAATTGCAACTGACAGGAGCATACCTGCTGATCACAGGTCTTCTCTAGGATCCTCGTACAAGGATACGAGGCAGAAAGTAAGAATCCCAATGATAGAGATACTCATACGTCGTAAACTGCGGGAAAGCCTATTTCCCGGACTTATATCCTAGATTCCCTCTGGCCCAGGGTAATCAACAGATAGTGCTTAGTTCAAGAAGGTCGCAATACCTGAAACAGAAGTTAACGAGGTTCCCAACTAAGGTTGACACACCTGCCGATACGAACAAGGTAGACACACCTACTGATGGGAACGACGACATGAAGATGACACAGATACACCTCGCAACATCTCAATATTAAGAAGAACACGGTATATCCTGGATATAATCACTTAGAAACCAAGTACATACCTCTAACCAAAGAAGTATAAAATGGAGGAAGTAACACAAACAGATTTTCTTGGAGGATTATTCAAAACAACCCTCAAGAAAAGGGGCAAACTGTTAATACATAATTATCGATGGTCATCAGACCCCGCCTAGAAGCTAGGGGCACACCAACTACGGAGAAACAAAGTATTAAAATATCAGTGAAGTATGTTATCACTAGGCATAAAGAAGACCGAAGGTGAAAGATGAAAGGAGCTACGATTTGCTTAAAGACACGCTGCAACCGTTACATCAACACTTTATAGAGTCGCAGAAGAGTAAAGGTACGAGTTAACTCACAAGTGGACCAAACAGGGGCATAAAGCAACCTAAAGGATAAGAACTGAAACACCGAGAGCATCAAAGGATATGTACAACGAAGATATACACCGGATAAGAAGTGTCATCATAAGAATAGACATGAAGGTGGTGCACAGAGACCAGTTGTCGACAAAGGCCATCAAACGATGGAAGAAACCAAGTGTAGCAAAGAGGAATTATCTCCAAAGTCTTATTTAAATACCCCTCTCCACTAAGAAGCAAGGGGTCGACAAAAATTACATAGGAGGTGGATACTATAGTGAGAGTCTTTCTAAAGCGTGTCAATACCCCAGATCGCTCTATATAGCCTCAATCTCCAAAGTTGTAATGGATCAAACTATATAATATCCAGAAAAAGCTTTATTGATATGTTATATAACTGGTTTCAGTAACATTTCCATACGGTCCATCTGAGGAAATGAAGCGCTTTGACGTGGATCCACAATGTTTAAATTATACTTTGTATTTCATATAGTTTTGGTCTCCGATGAGTTCCAAAGATTCGTTGTTCCACACTTAAAAAACGATCAAGGACGAGGATCCATGATAAGTTCTATTTCAAACCCCCATTAGTCTTTATTTCTACGTTTGTATCATATGAGAAAATCAGTATCAACAAGGAAGGCAGAAGAAGATTTAACACCACCTTCAAACAGAGTGGTGGAAACACAAATGTAGTTCCTGAACTTTGATCTTCTTCACAAATCAATGTTAATGGATTGGAAGAAACTGATATGGAAGTGGGAGTGCAAGTGCCGCAACCATCGCCTCCTAAAACCAGTGGTAACAATTCAACTATGTTAAGTAAGGATGAATTAACAAACCTTCCTACAGACCCGGGGCTTCGGAAACCCATTATGGATTATCATCCAAACGATAGAGACCGAGTTCGAAGGGTGTATTTGCGGATGGGACCATGCCAACCTAGAAATCATAAGTTTCCCAAATATCTGAAAGGTAGAAATTTTTGTGCTTCTTGGTTCAAGTCTTATGAATATTGGTTGGAGTATTGCATATCAAAAGATAGAGTATATTGTCTGTGTTGTTAGTTATTTAAATCAAGCGGTCCTAATAACTTTGTGGGTGAAGGATTTTGTAGCTGGAGAAAGAAATCAAGATGTAAAATTCATGTAGGAGATATAAATAGTGCTCACACCGAAGCTCGGAATGCCTGCGAAAACTTGTTAGATGAGAGAGTTCATATTGACACAACACTAATTAAGCCAACAAATGAAAGTAGAAGGCGATATGGAATTCGATTGGGGGCTTCAGTTCAAACTTGCCGAATAATTCTAAGACAGGGATTTGCATTTTGTGCGAATGACGAAAGTGAAGGGTCTTCAAATAAAAACTTTCTTGAGATTTTAGAATGGCTGAGTAATAACAAAGTAGATTTGAAACCTTATGTTGGTAAACATTCACCACAAAATCTGAAATTGACCTTTCTCACAATTCAAAAAGGCATTACAAGGGCTTTTGCATTTGAAATAATCTCTGCAATTATTAGTGATATTGGTGATCCATTCTTTTGAATTCTTGTTGATGAATCTAAAGAGATTTCGTCGAAGGAGCAAATGGTTATTGTTTTACGGTATGTGAAAGAAGGATGTGTTATGAGCGTTTTGTTGGAATTGAATATGTAAAAATGACCATTGCGCTCTCACTCGAGGAAACTATCGATAACTTCTTCTCGAGGCATAATTTGAGTTATTGCAAGTTACGAGGACAAGGTTATGACGGGGCTAGCAACATGTGAGGTGAGTACAATGACCTTAAGAAGCTTATTTTGGATGAAAATGAATGTGAATATTTTATTTATTGTTTTGCCCATCAATTGCGGTTAGCCGTTGTAAACACAGCGAGAGGTAATCGATAAATCAAGGATTTTTTTCTCTATAGTTACTTGTGTGACCAATATTGTTGGAGGATCACTTAAACGTCTTGAAATACTCAAGGAAATTAAGGGTGTTGAAATTGTTGAAGCTCTTATCAATGATGAACAAGAAACTGGACGAGGTTTAAACCAAGAGTCTATCCTCAAACGTGTTGCGGATACACGGTAGGGATCACATTATACTACTTTAATTAGCTTGATTAAGTTGTATTCAGCTGTGGTAGGTTACAAATGTTTCAAAGGATATAGATTCTGACAAGAGATTTGAAGCTAAAGGTCTTTTGGATCATATGAAGCTATACAGTTTTGCTTTTCGTCTTCATTTAATGAAAAACATAATGGGATGATTTTTCGGAAGCTTTATAAAGTAAAGATCAGGATATTGTGAATGCCATGAAGTTAGTTCATATTTGCAAAGCAAGACTACAGAAGATGAGGGAAAATGGTTGGGATGATTTTCTTGTACAGGTATCTTCATTTTGTGAGAAGCATATATTAAGGTTGTTTGTATGGATGATCCTATTTCAAGTAAATGAAGACCAAAATGCAATGCCGAAGAGAACACCAACGACTTTAAATATCGTGTTGGTATATTTTATGTTGTTATTGATTTGCAACTTAGAGAATTGAATGAACGCTTCACTGAAACAACAACAGAACTTCTTCTTTATGTGGCTTGTTTGTGTCCGAGTGATGCATTTAGTGCTTTTGACAAGGATAAGTTGATGCACCTTGCACAATTTTATCCCAGAGATTTTTTGGAAAATGATCTTGTGTTGCTTGATGATCAACTCCAAAACTATATCATTGATATGATATCAAGTGTAAATTTTGAAGGTTTAGAGGAAATTACTGATCTTGTTAAGAAAATGGTTGAAACAAAGAAAGACAAGGTTTATCCATTGGTTTATTTACGGCTAACATTGGAGTTGATATTGCTGGTTGCTACTGCCTCTGTTGACAGACTCTTTTCTGCTATGAAAATATTTAATCGACTGCGTATGTTGAAAAACTGATTATGGATGGCATTGCTGACCGTACTATTATGAATCGTTTTCAGATTATGAAGAAACGCAAGGGGTGAATTGATGAGTGCCGAACTCACACAAAAATATATTCCTTACTTCTCTGAACTAAATAATAGTATGG
>JAJJMA010276482.1:1798-13672 GCA_023529015.1 Papaver nudicaule | reverse complement strand
TTTTTTTTTTGATGGGACGCCATGGGTTGTGGCGCCATGGCTCCCTGACCTTCCTGCTGGCCCTCTCGTCGCGGTTCTTATCCTCCAGCGACCTCCCTTTCAAGCGTAGTACGCCTTCAGCCACTTGCCGTTGATGACAGTCCCCTCTGCTTTTCCATCGATGGTGACTATCTTATAGTACCCACTCGCATATGCTTTAGAGATAACATATGGACCTTCCCAGTTCGGAGCGAATTTCGGTGTCGTGGCGTCTTGTTGGATGTATTTTGCGTCTTCAGCACCAGGTCCCCCACTTGAAAAGTTCTTGGTTTCACAACTTTGTTG
Source organism: Papaver nudicaule (assembly GCA_023529015.1). NCBI lineage: Eukaryota > Viridiplantae > Streptophyta > Magnoliopsida > Ranunculales > Papaveraceae > Papaver > Papaver nudicaule. The sequence goes on along the minus strand of JAJJMA010276482.1, from coordinate 13,348 downwards.
TATGCTCGAGAGAGTCTTTTCCGATACATTTATATGTGTCTTTCTGCTTTGGTTCGCCTTGAGTCCAGGAGTCTAGCTCTGCTATCCTTGAATCATCCACCTCGGCTTCATTCCAATGGACACCACTCCCTGCTGCAATAGATGGTACCTTGATTTCTGTTGGTAGTATGGCGTCGGCGCCATAGACTAGCGAGTAGGGTGATGTCCCAGTGGAGCTCCGTGGAGAGATCCTGTAGGCCCATAGCGCCATGGGTAACTATTCGTGCCACGACCTTGGGTTGTCGTGTACAGTGCTGCTAATGATCCGAATCAACGTCTTATTGGTACTCTCCGCCTGCCCGTTCCCTTGAGGGTAGTATGGGGTGGAGCAAATGTGTTGAATCTCGTACCTTCGGAGTAACTTTGCCACGTCTTTGTTAACAAATGACATCCCATTGTCTGTAATAATATGTTTAGGGATCCCGAACCTGCAGATGATGTGCTCCTTAATGAATGCCGCGATGGTGACGCCGGTTGTGCTCTTCAGAGGTATTGCCTCCACCCATTTGCTGAAATACTCTGTCGCGGTGATGATATATTCTTGGTTCTTCGAGGAAGGTGGGTTGATCTTCCCAATGAGGTCGAGTCCCCAGCTGTAGAACGGCCAGGGGCTACTGATCGATCGCAGTGGCAGATACGGGTGTGGATGAGGTTCCCATGAGTTTGGCACTTGTGCACTTCTGCACAAACGAGGCCGCATCATCTTCCATGGTCGGCCAGTAGTACCTCTCATGAATCTGCAGAAATAGTTTCCTCTTCCCTTGGTGTTCGGTCTCATGTGTCTCTTTCAGAACCGTGGGGATTTCCTCATCCGACAAGCAGCGGAGTAGACCTCCCCCCGTAGCTTTTACGATATAATACTCCTTCGTGATAGAGGAACCTCCTGGATCTTTTAACCAGACGGCTGGCTACGTGCTGGTCCGCTGGTAAGGTCTTTTCGCTGAGGTATTTGATGAAAGGTTCCCTCCAATCCTCGGAAAGCTGGCATATTAAGGCTTCGGGTTGATGAGGAGGGGTCTGGCAGTTGGAACACGTCTCTTGTAGGGCTCGGGATTGTGCCTCCATTGTTGGCCAATAGTAACCAAGTCTCTGAAGTCGTCGATATAGGGTCACGACGAGAGTTTGCCCGCAGACTTCATCATGAACACGTTTGAGTTGTTGTTGTGCTTCGAGTCCTCCCAGGCATCGTGATAGTGACCCATCTGGGTTTCTATGGTATAACACTCCATGGAAAAGAAAGAAATGTTTTAACTCTTTAATCCCAAGTTTCCGCGCGGTAGTGTAGTTACCTAAATCTTCGATAATGGGTGTCCTCCAGTCGTTGTCGGGTATGAGCTCGCCCTCTGTCAGCCAGGTTGAGGGGGTGGTCCATCACAGTCTCTCCTCCCCTTCGAACTGGAGTTTGGATGCCAGGGTTGCCAAGCAGTCGGCGTGTCTGTTGTTAGTGCGTCCAGTATGTGTTATGGTGGCATCAGCGAAGTGGTTCAGCAGCCTTTGTGCTTCACCCCTATGAGGAGCGAGAGTGATTTCCTTGAGAGAGTATATTCCGTTCATCTGATTCACCGGTAACTTGGAGTCGCCTCTAATTTTGAGGTGTGTGGCGCCGACTTGCTTAGCTAATGATAGTCCCAGGAGGAAGGCTTCGTATTCAGCCGAGTTGTTGGTACATTTGAAATCCAATTTGAACGAATGGGAGAATACTTCACCTGTCGGGGATACCAAGACGACACCAACTCCTCCTGTATTGTCGCTTGGGGTAGCGGATCCATCGAAGTACAGAGGCCATGTGTCTATGTTCACCAACGCTATTTCGGGGAACTCTCCTGGTACCTCCTCGTGTAGAGTCGTTAAGTCTTCTCCCGGGAATGCAGTAAGAAGGTCGGCTACTGCTTGCCCCTTGACAGCCTTCGGAGATACACAAGCTATGTCGAACTCGGACATCTGTAGTAACCACTTGGCTGGTCTCCCAATCAAGGCGGGTTTCGAGAGGAGATATTTGATAGGATCCGCCTTCGCAATTAGGACCACTTGGTTTGAAAGGAGATCGTGTCGGAGTTTTTGTACCGCGAAGACCAGAGACAAGCACGCCTTCTCAACTTTGGGATATCGAAGTTCCGCGTCCTTCAGGGTACGGCTGATGTAGTAGACCTAGGGCTGCACAACGGGTAGGGTGGGTAGGGTTTGAACATTTTCGCCAACCTATCCGCCGAGGGCGGATATTTAATTTTTTTTCGCCATCCTACCCAATCTCATCGCGGATAGGGTCTTACCCACCCGCCGTGTGGCGGATATGGGTTGGGTGGGTGGCTGTTCAACCGTTAATATTTTTTTTACCAAAATTTTTACATGACCTTTTCGTTTATAGGATCCTCGCAACCTAATAAATCATTTCCAACACAATTTAATAGTCTAACATACATTCAACATTTGAAAAGCAGTTTCTAACATGCATTCAATATCCAAAAGTTACCGAAAGAAAGTAGAAAAGGTCGCAAAGTACAAAAGATAAAGAAGTCTATGAAGTATAAAAGATTAAAAAATGTGGCAAAGCAGAAAATGAAACTGCTGTCATATAATCTTCTTAATCAGTCTTCATCGATGATGATGGAAGATGCACTAAGATCACCAAATAACTCTGCAATGAAAGTATGAAACAGAAACACTTAGATCAGTTTCATATATGCTTATTGTATGATTTATATTACATAAAGATTGGTATAAAGATAAAAGAACATACTAGCATAAAGAAAGGTAGATAGAACAACAAAGGTAAAGATTATACGGCATACCTGACTCGAGAGAATCAACCTCATCTTCATCGACTCCAAGGCTATAAGGATTCATATCAATTGGCTCACGTAACCAGTTTTGCAACAAAATTAAGGCCTCAAGTGTCCTAGGTTTCAATGAACTTCGAAAAGGATCGAGAATTCTCTTTCCGGTACTAAAAGCCGACTCGGAAGCAACGGAAGAAATTGGTATTGCAAAAATATCCTTAGCCATGAGCGATAGAATGTCAAACCTGGCAGCGTTAACCTTCCACCATTGCAATATTTCAAACTCAGCATTCTCACTGGTTGGAGTGTAAACAGGTTCAACCAAGTACCTATCCACCTCTGACCTGCCATGATCTTGCACATTACTCAATTGGCTTATGCGCGCCTTTCTTTCTGACAAATACTTAGCTTTCTTAGAAGAAGAAGAATCCAAACTGCCTTGACTAGCACAAGAATTAGTATCACCTACAGACTCTGTGGATGAGGAACACTCACTTCTATTCTGTAGATATTCAGATTTATATGCTGCATATAAGTCATTAAAATCTTTCTTCACTTTATCCATCCAACTTCTTACCTTTCTTTGTTTAATCACGGGATCATGATGCATAACTAAGTCTTCAACAGTCACATATAATCCACGCTCTTTTTCTCGTGGATCAAGGAGTACAGCAATAAACATGAAAGGATTCATTTTTTCATAACTTCCCCAATACTTGTTGTACTTGGTCAACATAACCTGACCCATGTGGCTTAAGAAAGGGTCGGCATAGTTATTTTTCCAATCTTCTAATTCTCTACGGACATTACCCAGTTCTAACAACATTGTATGAGAAGTAACAGATGTAGAAGCAGAAAATTCAACAGTTGCAGCATAAAATACCTTTAAAAATTGAACTAGACATCTAGCATTGGACCAATCATAATGCTCAGGTGCATGCACTTTAGACCTAATCTTTTTCTTGCCTTTTGTATGAGCAGCTGAAGGTCGTTCTTCTTCTTCCATGTCTTCTTCGTCGTCTTCTTCTACTTCTTCTTCAGGAATATCATTGATGAGCTCAAAATCAGCATCTAGATCAACAGCATCATTACCATCTCCCATAATATTAGATGGTTCTGGACAAGGCCAACAAAACCTCTCACTGAATCCCCTATCTGTCTCACGTAACCGAAGAAAAGCCTTCTCATACTTCTCAGCAGCGTCGAGCATCAAATACGTAGAATTCCACCTAGTCTTCACATCTAAGACTAAACCCTTTTTACATTCTATCCTTTGCAGTAAAACAGCATCCTTGAATTTCTTCTCTCTTGCGGGAGTACTCGTGACATACTTCACCACAGCCCTAACTCTAAGAACCGACGTATGATACTTCTTCATCCCATCCTTGACAACAAGTGCAAGTATGTGTGCCGCGCATCTGACATGTAGAAATTTAGCTTTAAGTATTGAGGAACCCCAACTGGTAACTCTTTTCTTGAGATACTCAATGGCTAGTCTATTAGCAGACACATTATCAAGAGTTACAGTTGACACCCTCTCAAGACCCCACTGTAGCAAACACTTTTCTAAAACCTTGCCAATGTTTTCACCTTCATGACTATCAATTAAGCAAAAACATATAATCCTTTTATGCAGCTTCCAATGATGATCAATGAAATGAGAAGTAACAACCATATAATTGTAATTCTGCAAAGACGTCCATATATCAGTAGTTAGACATACCCTTACCTTGTTTGTCTTGAAGTAATTTATCATATTCGTCCTCTCACTCAAAAACAACTTGCAAACATCGCGATACACAGTCATACGAGATGGAACCTTAAACTTAGGCTCAAGATGCCTACAAAAAGCCCTAAATCCTTCACCTTCAACCATCCTGAAAGACATTTCATCAGTAACAATGAATCTAATCAGCGCTCTCCTACAAGCATCTTGAGAGAAAGATACTGCCACCAGCTGCGGGTCCTCTCCTAAGCCACAAGGTTGGAATTCAAGAGTCTGTTGCCCATCCTCAACCTTTAGTGTTTTCTTATATGCTGTGCACTGCTTCTTCAAATGATAATCAAGATTTGAAGTACCATATCTTTTCCACCAGCCTTGTAAGTTGCGGGACAATATTTGCACTTCGCGTAACCAGGAGTAAAATTCTCGATAAAGTGATCCCAAACCCAGGATTTCTTCGCACCTACCTTAGGCCTCTTACTTGGATGGTTTTCAGGATCACCATTTTCAGGATCACAAGAGCTTGAAGGCTGAGAAGATGGTGCAGATGCAGGTGTAGAAGACCCAACAGTACTGCTCCCTGGTGCTGGTACACGTGGAGGTGGAGGTCCCATTTGTACTGCAACCCCATGCACAATAGGAACATTGGCTGCAGAATCATCTTCTGAAATTTCAACAACCATGGTATGCACCCTGTGTACAAAAGAAGCAAACTGTTAGAACATATATATTATCAATATAGGTGAGGCTATCACTGCTAATTTGAAGTATGTGAATCAGGATAAAACTACTGGAACTTAAGCCTATGCCATGTGCTAAACACACCATTCATACAAAGATTACACCGTGTTATCAGACCAGAAATCACAAGGTGGCATTGTTAGTTAACCTCACGACAAAGCACCTTACATGCAAAAAAAAGAAAAGTATACCTAAGGCAGCGGGGCAGGCGCCACAGAAACTTCTTAGTATCTCACACTATAAATACTGAGGTTGAGGCCTATCCTTGTTCAGTAAAAAGAAACACAAGCTATTCACTGTGATTACAAACCATGGCTAAAGGCTAAAGCTATTCCTATCGCAACCTTAACAATCTTCTTTTTACTCGTGTAAACAGTTTTTGCCCAGTATCAAACAGGCCAACAATCTCACATAGTAATGAACGATTATGGAACTGTCACTCAGCATCAAAATAATACAATCAATTCTGCACAAAATCAACACCCTAAAGCTTCTTAATCCTATAGTTATCATTAGCGTTTCACATCATCACAAAAACAAACCCTAAAAACAAAATGAAATCATACCCATCTTTCAGAGGAACTTATCAATTCAAAATGAAATCATAATCATCACAAAAACAAACCCTAAAAATTATTATCAGCAGCGCATATGAAACCCTATATTTGTGAAAATGAAAAAGAAACCCTAAAACTTTACCTTCGATTAATTCAATTGATGTCCTCAACAGCAGATTCAGCACATATGTGGTATGTTTTGATGTTGATTTGGGTTTTATTGTCGAAGAAAAGCAAAGAAATAGAAGAGAGTCAATTGTCGAGAGGTAACTGCCTAACTGGTAAGGCGAGTCGTGTGATCGTGTTAGATGCCTAGGCTATTTTCTAGTATATGTACTTCTTTTTAACGGCTAAGATGAGAGTTAAAATGAAAAATTAAAGGCTACGATGTATTTTAGGCGGATGGCGGGTAGGGTAGGATAATTTTGATCTTATTTCGCCATCCTACCCACAGATGGCGGATTTTTTATTTTTTTTCCGCTATCCTACCCCTTGCTATGGCGGATAGGGCGGTTGCGGGCCGAAACTGGCGGTTGCGGGCGGCTTGGGCGGTTCTTAGCGGATTTGTGCAGCCCTAAGTAGACCGGGCACTCGACTCCTCCTTCGTCCTCCTGTGCTAGCAGCGCACCGATTGCGACGTCGCTCGAGGCAGTGTAGAGGAGTAGTGGTCGTTCTCGTGCGGGAGATTTCATGACTGCCGGTGATAGGAGTAATTGCTGGATCTTGCGGAACTCTTCTTGTTGGATGGATGTCCATGCGAAGGTGGCATCTTTCTTCAGTAAGGGGGTAAAGGAAGCCACGAATTGAGCAAGTCCCGGGATGAAGCGTCGAATGTAGGATACTTTACCCATGAAGCTCTTCAGTTCCCCCACCGTCTGGGGTGGTGACATGGTGGTAATGTCTTGCGTCTTGGACGGGTCGACCTTGATTCCTTCTTCAGTTACTTGGAATCCGAGAAACTTCCTCGAAGAAACTCCAAAGGCGCACTTCAAAGGGTTCATCTTCAGTTTGTACTCCCGACATCTTTCGAATACACGTCGCAAAACCTCTATGTGTGATGTCCTAGCCTCGGATTTCACGACTATATCGTCCACGTAATCTTCGACCTGCTTGTGCATCGCATGTCGTGGAAGATGGATGTCATTGCTCGTTGGTAAGTGGATCCCGCGTTCTTCAGACCGAACGGCATAACTGTGTAGTAGAAGTTCCCGAGGGGTGTCTGAAATGCCGTTATCGGGGCATCATGTTCGTACATCTTTATTTGATTATATCCGATATACCCGTCCATGAAGGAGAACATGGCATGCCCAACTGGTAGCGTCTACAAGCATGTCGATATTTGGGAGCGGGAAATCATTCAGGTCCCTGAAGTCGACGCATCAACGTATTTGGCCGTTCTTTTTCTTGACAGGTACCACGTTGGCCAGCCAAGTAGTGTGTTGCATTGGTTTGATGAATCCTGCTGCCAACAGCTTTTGTATTTCGACTTTATCTGTTCCTCCACATCGTGTCTGAAATTTCTCGGTTGTTGCTTGACTGGTCTAGAACCCGGGGTGATTGACAAGTGGTGTGTCACCAGTTTTTCGTTGAGTCCTGGCATCTCCTCGTACGTCCAAGCAAACGTGTCTTGATATTCTTTCAGCAAGTTCACGAATTCGGTGCGCTCCTCAGGCGACAAAGTTGAACTGATGAAGATAGGTCTGGGTACTCTTTTGTTTCGATATTTATGGTCTCGAGTACGTCAGAGGTGGAGTCCGTACCATCTTGCATTTGTGGAGGCGCCTCCTGGACTTCTTCCTCGATCTGTTGTTCGTTGTAGTTACATTCTCCATGGCGGGGAGAGCTATGACTAGTCTCCCCTGTTAATCGCTTGAACTGACGTCGGAGGTAAACCATTCTTCCTTTAGGGTCCCGGGTCGTTACGAAACTTCTTGTCTTCTTGTGCGTTGCCGTCTTACTCCCTCCTTCCCCTTGTTTCGTGTCTCCGTCTGACTGTTGCTGTAGGTCGCGTCTCTCTAGGGATGTCCAATTCGGGAGTGGCACGCTGTAGACCTTGTCTTGGCACTGGGATGCTTCGTCTTTTGGATCTACAAACTCGGCATCGTATATTGACGAGTACGGGGAGAGAGATGCAGTTACACGAACGATACCTTCGTTTAGAACCGCTTTCAAGCACTGGTGGTAAGTAGAAGCGACGACTTTGTTCTCGTGTAGCCAAGGCCTTCCCAGTATCATGTGATATTCAGGTTCCTTTTCGATCACGTGGAATTTAGTCTTCGTGTGGATGGGTCTCACCTTCAATTCCAAGTTGATGTGTCCGTAGGTACTTGTCTTGTTCCCCTCGAAGTCTTTCATTATGATGGGATGGTAGACTATTTGTTGTTTAGGAATTCTCGCGATCCTTAGAGTTTTGAGGGAGATTACGTTGGTTGCAGCTCCGGTGTCGACCAGCACTCTCTTGAACTCTGTACCTTTGATGTGAGCGGTTACGTAGAGAGCGCGGTTGTGTCCCTCTTCAGCCATAATATCCTTGTCGGTGAAGGTGATGTGTTGCGTCTGCGTATCAGCTGTTATGGAAATTTCGGAGATCATGGGTATGGTTGGAGTTAGGTTTGCTACGAAAGCGACGCGGTTAAGAGCGTTGAACGTGTCTACATGTTGTCCCTTTGAAAAATGGAGGAGCTCGCATAGCTTTTCGATGAGAAAGGTAGCCTCCTCCTTTGCTGATTTGTCGTAAGCGGTGAAGCTCTCGACGTGGATTGGTGTATTAAGATGAGTTTCTAGCGCCATCGTCCCTAGAGTAGCCGTCTCCCCAAGGAAAATCTTCTGGGACCGAGATATTGATCTCCCACTGTGGTCGCCAACTGTTTTTACCTGGAAAAACAATGCACCGTCTCTGGGTACTTTCGTAGTGCTCGAGATCAAAGTCGAACAAGACGAGCCTAAACCAAGTCAATGGTCGTTCACGTCCTGCTTCGGTCACAGCGAAGAAACTTGAAATCAGGTTGAGGATGTGTTTTGGGTATAAGAGTTCAGGATCTCCGTCGTGAAGGCGACTGGAAATCTCCAAGGCCAAAAGTATGTTGAATTGCTCAGGTGTTTGCTCTGAGGCTCTAGTGTATTCGAGTGTTCTGAATATTCTAGTTGTTCTGCCTTGGAAAATAGAGGAAGCCTCTATTTATAGTGTTGAACTCACCCTGATCTCTCGACAGAGAAGGTGGAAGTCGTAGAAGAGTGGAGGAGTGGAGGACATGAGTTGTGCTCTGTAACTGCTAGAATCGCGTAGAACATGTCCACTCAGCACCACCTTCTCGTAACTATCCATCATCTCTATCAGTTTCTGTCTAACTGCCGTAGACCGCAAGACCAATACCCCTAAAGTCATCCCCCCGTGTGATGTTTTGATATCTCGAGTGGTATGCAGATATTGCGTGATTGTGTTGAGTTTGAGTAGGCTTGTGTGGCTATGACTCTGTAGCCAACGCGAGGGTAGACATGCATAGTAGGTATGTAAGGGTGGCCTTGGCCGTTGGCCAAGGCCGGGGATTCATGGCCCCATGGTTATGGTGCCATAGCATGGCACCTTGGCTCTTGCCAAGATTGAGTTTTTCATGGCTCATGCATTTATGGCGCCATAGTCTCGGGATGCCACGGCTGGCTAAGGCCAAGGCCAATTTTTGTTGTGGCGCCATGAACCCAATTTCTATGGCGCTATGGTGCTACGATTTTCTATGGCGCCACGGTTTTGGTCTTTGACCAAGGCCAACTTTGCTTCAGCTAGCGCGTTTTGGCTACGCTACTTTGGTCATGGTGCGCGTGCTTGCGCTATGGCGTACTTGAAGTCATGTCATGCTTATCCATGGTATATTTAGACCATTATGTGTTTAGAGTGCGGTCTGTTTAAGCGTGTTTAGGCTGTTGTATGCCTCTCAGATAGTTCTGGGCAGTCCTGGAGCTGCGGTACTTCTGAGGTTTTCATTGAGACTCGGGTGTCGAGTCGTATTTTGAGAGGAAATCCGCGGGGATGCGTCTCTGTTAACTCTCCACCATGTACCACTGAGCAATCTAGTCCTGATATCGAAGAATTCGAGGCGATGTCGACATGAAGTAGATTAATGGTTTTATGTGCTGATGGGGTTATTGGTACTGTATTATGATATCATCCTCTCCACCGGGAGTTATAAGAGAGAACTCATAGAGAGTACATTCAGCTCGTAGAATAGGTTGTATTCTGATCTATAGGGATGTACCTGAGTAGGCGATTGCCTTCGGATAAGGTGTGGTTAGAGAGTAGTTTTATAATTTTGTCCCTCTTCCATTTTTCATTCCCAAAGCTGGAAGAACTTCATATTGTTGATATGGCTAAATTGGTGCACTGGAATTTCATTGCCTCAAACTGATTGTGCTGCCGCATTTGTTCTCAGATACCCTGAAGAACGTAAATTTAAGTCGCTGTGCATAATTGATTTCCTCTGCTCCTTGATAAATTTGGTTTACAAGAAGGGTTGACAAATGGGCATCCAAGAAAGGATCCTCCGATCGTAAACTTAAATTTTCTAATCTAGTGTTGAAGGATGTGCAAAATCCAAATGGGAGATTGCTTGTAAAATTATTTGCGCTAAGATCGAATACTTGGAGCTGAGTACAGCTTGTCAATGACAGAGGAACATATCCATTTAAGATGTTATAAGATATGTTGAGAACTTTTAAATTACCACAGACACCAAAATTGACCTTTGATAGTCTCTCATTGAATCTATTGTATGAGAGATCCAAGAACTTGAGGCAGTTACAATGAGGAAGAAAGATTTTAGTGATAGGTAATGAGAAATTATTTGAAGATAAATCAATTGTTTCGAATGTACAAGGAAGAGTTTTGTTGTGGGAAAGATCACCATAAAAGAAATTACCTCGTAAATATATATGTTTGAGATTATCTAAATATTTAATGTCGTCTATGTGTAGATGCCCAGTGAGACCAGAGTCAGTGAAATTAAGGGACGTAACTTGGTCATACTTAGAGTAGATAATTCCATTCCAAGCACAAAGAGTTGATGATAATGAACTAGTATTAGTAGTCCAGCTAGCTAAATAGCCCTTGGGATCCCTCTCAATTGAAGAATGCTTGAATCTCATTAAACTACTCACCACATCTTTCTTCCGCAAATGTTGTTGTTGCTGCTGAGAAGAAGATGCTAATTCGTTGAACATCAATAGAAAGAAGAAACAACTGAAAAGGAAGAGCTCCATATTGTCTTTAGCGGTTGGCTGCTCCCTCAGTAGTCTTTTAGCGATTTCATGCGCAAACAGAACATAGAGGGAAAGGGAGAAAGAATGTGAGCCATCCTTGAATTACACTATTACTACTCATGTATATTGCACTATGGATTATATAACAACATTCTGAAAGAGTTGTACCTGAAACAATTGATTGATATTATCAGTTGTTTTGGCAGATGTGTCAATGAAGAACATTTCATTCTTCTCAGCATACTCGAGGGCATTCTTCATTTAACAACCCAAAACAAAAATGTGAGTCAAATATGGTTTTGTTTGAATATACACCATGGGTTTTATTATTAAGAAACTCATACGCCATTTGGTGCAAGTAAGGTGAAAAAGTAGGGGTCCCGAAATACAACCAACTTTTCGTTTGGGCTCGTGAATCTTATGGTAAGATATGGACGATCTCAAAAATCAATATCCAAATCTG
>JAJJMA010276474.1:0-16211 GCA_023529015.1 Papaver nudicaule | reverse complement strand
CCACAAGTTAAGGAAACCCTAAACTTGGAACTCAAGTAATAGAGATTAATCTCAATTGGAATTCTTTTTATCATTTATCTGCCAAGTGTTTTGTTAGCTCAAAAACACTTCAAGATAGAATCCAACAGACCAGAGATAATCTTATCTTATTGACTCATTGAGGATCGTTAGATGGACCACAAAAGATATTTATGTGATATACAAGTCCACCTAAGAGATAAATGAGTTTAGAGTTTGACCCAAGTGAAATTCTGAAAGAATATCCACTAAATCCGACACCAGCAAAGTAACCGACATTAGGTTCGCGTCCTAGTTCGCGAAATGTTCAGTCACTTTGGAACTCAGAAGAAATCCGAGTTTCTGGTTTGCGAACCGGTTCGTGAACCGTGCGCCTGTCAGATTTCGTCAAATCTGGATTCCGCTGGAAGTTCTGGGCTGACCAGGACTTAGACGTGTATACGTCCTCAGCTGTAATCCATGGACTCTTTGCTCAAGAGTACTCCTTTAGATTCATCCATATCCAACTAACGATTTGCAAGCAAACCATTGTAATGGACACATGGCACCGAATCTATCTCATTCATTCTTGTACTCACAGTATTTGTGGGAACAAACACTAGTCATGACACAAGGCCACGTTAGACAAGAATACGATCTCAATCGCTATTATCACTACTAAAGTAGTCGACTATATTTCGAAAGAATAGAGAAAGTAGAATAGAAGAATTTCCATAAAGTCATAACTCCTACTAAGCTTTTGTCGATGAAGAATAATTGATGTCTTCTTTGTCTTCACAGTCTTCGTCTTCAAGGTCTCTACTACTTTGTCTATATCCCAATTCCGAAATCTAAACTCTAGTAGGCTAAATCAAGAATTGAGTTTTGACACCTAAAACTGACAACTAGCTTGACATACCAACGCTAGTGGGTTTGACCGGAAAATGTCCTAACACGTATGAAGGATCCATGCAGGTCCATATGCCTACAGTCCATAACATGCAATCAGTATTGCTGTGATGAACTTGAAGACATATGGATCGGCATGATTCCGGCATTGGCATGTTATGTTGACTGATTTTACCCTTGCGTTATTTCCAGCTTACCTGCAAAATACATAAGAAATAAGTTAGCATTTGTGGCTCAATAGCCTTCAGAAGAAAAAGCAACAAAGCCATAAAACAATTATAAAAATTGTACCTTCATGGATTGAGAGATAGTAACTCAACAAAGCCAAATTAAAACCAATCATCACTCCTGTAAACCAGACAAAACTCAACTCAATTAGAGAGAGAGTAACAAAATGTATCCATCGCCAAAAAAACACATATGAAACTGACTACTTAAACTCAAATGATAGTCTACATCCTCAAACTTCTTAATGACTAAAGACCAAGTATAAAGGCAGTATTTTACCTTCTCAAAAATTGTTGTTACTGAACTAGTAGTGTTGCTGAATGCTCGTGCATTTCTCTCCACCCAGATGCACCACATAATCACTGCAGGGATGTAATTCCAGACTATATTGCACTCATGGTTAATGAACTGAATGTTAGTTACATTTTAGAATCACACCAACAATCACACCAACAACAAGATTAATCTAAACACACCAACATCAGGAGGAATAATGTACAAGTAACACAGAAACAAACCTTTTCATAAATGCAGACTGTACTTGCAGAATCAATTTCCTTCACATAGACTCATCATCCACTAACATCTAGTAGATGGTACCTGCAACAACGAAGTAATCGCATTACAATACAACAATCACATTTCAGACTCAAATTGAACATTAAAGTGCACAAAACTACCTGAGGAAAATTGATTCCATAGCTAAATACAGCTTTTCGGAGAATGAAATGCCACAATAAAAGAATCATTCTTCCAGACAGCTCCGTTGTGACATTAGCGAACAACAGAAATCCATCTTCACGGCCAAATCACATACGTATGAAGGATCCATGCAGGTCCATATGCCAACAGTCCATAACATGCAATCAGTATTGCTGTGATGAACTTGAATACATATGGATCGGCATGATTCCGGCATTGTCATGTGATGTTAGACTGATTTTACCCCTGCGTTATTTCCAGCTTACCTGCAAAATACATAAGACATAAGTTAGCATTTGTGGCTCAATAACGTCAAAATGTATGATCACAATAAGGTTACACACCTTCCCCCTCCTCCTTTATCCGGGCTTGGGACTGGCAATGCATTTGCATTGGCGGAGTTAGAAAGGGGTTTACTTTAAAATATAATATATATATATATATATATATATATAGATAGATAAAGGGCAACAACAAAATACATTACATACAAATTAGACTGAGCTATGGGTTTTACCTAGATGCAAGTTCTGAAGCAAATTTGAGCTTTATTTTTGGTTTTGAAGGTGGCTTTGAAGATTAATTTCTAAAGATTAGGGTTCTAAACTAGGGTTTTCTTAAGGATTTAAACTAGGTTCTTCAACTGAAATCGATAGATTAAATCTCAAGAAGAGATTTACTGAGAATAAGTCGAAGAATCACTGGTTTTCTCTCTGGTTCTCTCTGGTTCAGGGATTTTTTTCATGAAAACTCTCTGGTTTGGTTAAGCTCGAGTGAGAGTGAGAGTGAAAGTGAGAAGATAAGGCAGCAGCGATGAGAACGAGAAAACACTTAGCTGTTTTTTTTAGTTTTAAGAGAGTTGTCGGTGGTGGTGGGACATGTGTGAGAATGAGTGGGAAATATTTTAGGAAATGGTGGGAAAAAAATTAGTTTAATCACAAGTAATGATTAGCTCTAATTAATGAAGTTTAGGGATAAATTAACTGATGATTAGGTGTTAATGTAAATAATTGGGAGGGAAATAAAAAATTGGGTGAAATTTTTTGTGGGAAATGAAAATAAAAGTTTTGAAATGATTTTTGGATTTTTTTTTTATTATTATTTTTTTTTATAAATCAGTAAAAACCAAAAATATTTTCTAACCAAATAAACCCTACAAAAAAAAATATTTACGAAAAAACCACCCCATGCGCAACGGAAGATAACGTTGTCGTAACGTTGCGCAATAAAAAAGTATATATATATATATTTACAGCAACGTTATTAACGGTGCGCAACGTTAATAGACGTTGCAGATGCGAGAAAAAAAAACGTTGGGAATCGGGCCATATGGCGTAGTGAATGAGGCATGGAAGGGAGCCACTACAAAGAAGTTACGGGAGTTACAAAGGAAGTTTCAAGGTTCAACCTTTTGTAAATTTGTATAAGTTGTTGGAGCTTACGGCCCAAGACGTTGTGATGAATTACAAATTCAAAAATTAAATTTTCATTTGAACGAAGAAAATAAAATCCAGATTTGTAACATAGGAAACATTCTACGGTGAATTGGTGATGCATCACGTTCCTCCTACCAACTGTCTAATTTGATTTTACATTGACATTAACTTCTTATATTTGCTTCAACAAAAAACTTCTTATATTCAATTCAATGGTCTATAAAAAACATAGTCTATAAGAGGAAGCATAATGTGCATTGAAATTCCAGATTTGTAACATAGGAAACCCCATTCGGACCCAATCCATCACTCATCAAGGGTTTAATATATATGAAGCCACAGGGACTATGCCCTGAAATCATCACCAATGTTTTTATATGCTAATAGTTGTAATACGCCCTACCATCTCCTCGCATAAGTTGGCCCTTTTAATCTACATGAACAAATATTAGGGAGAACAACAATGAAGCACCTCAAATTTTGATCTCCAAAGTCTTTGAACTGTTTTTGAAAGCTTAGATGGCTTGTGCCAAAATCCCATGTTTTTACATAATAGCAAAGAATTATCTACAAACCTTTCGGCCTAAGCGGCATAATATTTTGATCTCTTGCGCAACATAGTCTATAAAAAAACATAGTCTATAAGAGGAAGCATCATTGGAATTTCCCAAAATACATCAATATAACACGTCATGCACTCGTCTGTGACTGCCCGAGTACTATACTTACCAAAGGAGTATAAAGTAACATCTTTACGAGGCGAAGTTCAACGATTTATGCTTGAAAGTGAAAAAGACTTTTCAGGCTAAAACCTAATCCAACCAAAATGTTTTCCATAATTCAGAAACCTAACATATTTCTATGTTTTGATCGTATCAATAAAGATTCTTTTTTATTGGAACTATTCGTGTCGAAATTCTTGAATCCACAAAGAATTGAAGAGCCAAATGAAAAGACTAACCTAAATAGCGTCCTAAACAGCACCCGAACTGATTTAACACTACAACTGAAGCATCACTTTAGTATACCCGTCATTCTAAGCATTTTGTTGTCAAATGAATCAACTAAGCGTCTAAGTGCAACAGAAGAGTCTGGGCCACAATTACACTCTTTATTGTCATCAACAAATACAATGCATCTGTGGAAGTCGAACCCACAACTACATGATTGAAAACCACGTGCTCTTCCATTTGAGCTAAGACAGCAAGTACCATTTTCCAATGCTTAAAATATTGAATCAGTTAATCTTCAAGGTCGAGCCTCTAAATCAAGAAATAAAATATTTGTTAGGAATATGAACCAACGGACTGAATCATGCAGGCGAGAAAATTAATAATGTAAATGGCAAAGTGTGCGATTCATAATAATAAAGGGATACTTCATAAGCATAATGGATAAAGCCACTTCAAATTTCAGGTTATCATTTGAGATACTTGTCCCCACTTCTATACAATCCGCATAGGGACCCATCCGCATATATCAAGTCTTTGATCTGCTAAAACATATCCACTGTAACACAAATCAAAATTTATGAAAACAAAGAAACCAACACGCGTGTATACGCATTTTTCTAAAGAGAATAGAGTTTAGAAAGACATCAAACAAAAATAAGACAATAGTGGAGAAAAGATATTACCTGAGAATGAGAGATTCCCATTGGAGTTGTGTGACTTCAAACTTTTTGAAAAAAAGCCACCATTAATTTGCCCATCGCCTATTGACAGTTTAACAACTTTGGTAATTTAGAATCCATGAATGTAAACTTATATACAAAAGTACAGTCTTGCGCTCAATCAGCTTAAATATTATTCGCGAAAAAGAAAATGTCAGAAACCGTACTCACACTATTATAAAAAATTTCTTATGATAATAATTATAATAACCAAAAACAATATAAAGCAGACCCACCTTTGGATAGAGCACACCCACCTTTGACAAAATAAAGTGTAAAGCTCATTGCACTTGATTAAACCCCACTTAAAGGACCTTGTAGCCAAGCAAATGTCAACAATAGGGTCTTATAACCAAGGATTGACATAAGTATGCCATTATCTAACGATCTTGACTGATTTTTGCTCTGCTCTCCTAAATCATTAGATCAAGCCTTTACCTTATTAAGATCTGCCATTCAAATACCAAAAATATCTAATCCTGAAAAAAATCTGAATGAAATTGTTAGGGCATTGTCCAGTCAAACCCACTAGCGTTGGTATGTCAAGCTAGTTGTCAGTTTTAGGTGTCAAAACCCAATTCTTGATTTAGCCTACTAGTGTTTAGATTTCGGAATTGGGATATAGACAAAGTAGTAGAGACCTTGAAGACGAAGACTGTGAAGACAAAGAAGACATCAATTATTCTTCATCGACAAAAGGTTAGTAGGAGTTATGACTTTATGGATATTCTTCTATTCTACTTCATCTATTCTTTCAAAATATAGTCGACTACTTTAGTAGTGATAATAGCGATTGAGATCGTATTCTTGTGTAACGTGGCCTTGTGTCATGACCAGTGTTTGATCCCACAAATACTGTGAGTACAAGAATGAATGAGACAGATTCGGTGCCATGTGTCCATTGCAATGGTTTGCTTGCAAACTGTTAGTTGGATATGGATGAATCTAAAGGAGTACTCTTGAGCAAAGAGTCCATGGATCACAGCTGAGGACGTACACACGTCTAAGTTCTGGCTCAGCCCAGTACTTCCAGCGGAATCCAGATTTGACGAAATCTGACAGGCGCACGGTTCACGAACCGGTTTGCGTACCAGAAACTCTGAAATTCTCCTGAGTTCGAGATGGCTATTTTATTCGCGTACCACTACGTGAACCTGACGATAGTCATCTAGTTGGTGTCGGATTTAGTGAAGATTCTTTTAGAATTTCACTCTGAGTCAAATTCCAAACTCCTTTATCTCTTAGATGGACTTATGTAAAACATAAATTCTTTTGTGTTCCATCTAACGATCCTCAATGAGTCAATAAGATAAGATTATCTCTGGTCTGTTGGATTTCTATCTTGAAGTGTTTTTGAGCTAACAAAACACTTGGCAGATAATGATAAAAAGAATTCCAATTGAGTTTAATCTCTATTACTTGGTTATCAAGTTTAGGGTTTTCCTAACTTGTGGGACAAGTAATTGATTGCTTTATTCCAAAGCAACCTATCTTATTGAGTGTTATAAATAGAGGTGTCTATGGACGAATACCGCAAGCATCAAGCATACGTGAAGGTCCTTAGGGAAGGTAGCGTAAACTCATTTCACTTCGGTGAATGCTTGTTGTGGTATAGTCATCCTCTATAGGTTGCAGCTCTTCTGGGAACTCCCTACGACTATAAAGACTTCTCTTGAGAGTTGGGAAGCACAGGTAGGAGATTGAAACCATCTTTGGTTGAAATTGGATTAACCTGTAACCTTGGTAACCTGATCATGTTCTTGTCTATTCTAAAGTCCGTCTCTTCTGATATACGGCTATTCAAGAACTGATACGTTACTCAACAAGGTTGGGAAGGTAGCAACGCATGGCTGCACTCGGTATTGTAAGACCTAGTTAGCTACAGTTATACAAGTTTCATAAGTGATTTTTCGTGTATAACTGAGGTAAATATTAATTGGGCATTGCTTACTTGGTTTGCGTGTCAGCCCCGATTTGTGAAGTAGATTTCCGTATGACCTGGATTTAACAATCCGAAGGAATTCATCTTGTGTGTGGTAAACAGATAGAGGACAGTTACACCATACGTCAACAATTAGGTTGAAAAACCAGTATTGCTGACACAAGCCTTTGGCATCGGTCAAAGTAACTCCTAGGCCTGTAAAGGACGTCAGCTGGGGGAATCAAGTGCGTGACGATCTGTGGGGGATCTAGAGACGTAAGGAAGGCGACATTAGCCAATTCGCTTAGAGGGCTTGAGTTGGTCTCTGCTACATCCCAGACCGAAGTCTTATAGTAGGCTAGTGTTTGTAGTCAGTTTGTACTGGGCGGTGTTCAATCTGGACGAGGTCCCGAGGTTTTTCTGCAAGGCAGTTTCCTCGTTAAAAAAATCTCTGGTGTCTTGTGTGCTTTTACTTTCCACATTATATCTCTGATTGTATAATTAAAGCACCAAGTAGTACGTTATTGCCTAACTGTAGAGTTGACTCCAAAGTACTCTTTGTCGAGGTTTAACAACTCCAGTTATAAGTTTGGATATTGATTTTTGAGATCGTCCAGACTTAAACCATAAGACTCACGAGCCAAAACGAAAAGTTGGTAGTATTTCGGTACCCCTCCTTTTTCAGAAATGGTATAAGTTTATTTCAGATAAAGAAATCAATCTACATAATCTCCATTTCTATCTGAAACAGATTTATGCCAGAACTCGGGTCGGCATGTTAAAACGTTGAATTTCAGCCAGAGATGTAAACAAACAAATAACTATCTCAAATACCAACAATATCTAATCCTGGAAATATTTGAATGGCTGGTATAGGTTTATTTCAGATAAAGAAATCAATCTACAGAATTTCCATGGCTATATATATAATAGAAAATAGTTTTTTTTTTCATTACTTGGAACTCTTAGAAGAATATCATTTTCATCAGCAGTAATGAGTGAAGGAATAATATTGTAGTGTTGATCATTAGTAGAATGAAAGAGAGAGGAACTAATGACACTGAAATAAGAAGTAAGCAACCGTGCTATGTCTTCTCTAGTAAAATTTTAGTTACAAACTTTATTTTTCCATTACTATTACATATCTACCTTCTCTGCCTTGTGTTGTTGTCTTCCTATCCAACGAATGGGAATATCCTAATTGACTCCCTAACAATATGCTCCATACTACACTTATTTTCAGTTACAACTCCACTGCAACATTGCCTTAACTGGATTTCTATCTCTTGCCCACACTACAAAGTATGTATTCCTTGTTACAATTTATGCCCTAACTCCTGGCTTTATAGCAATCATAATATTTCTCTTACACCCACGTAAATATAAAAAAAACATGAACTGAACGAAGAAGCAAAAACCTGAGTACTATTACACCAAGTAAAAGTCTATAATATTTTTTATACAGACGAATGTGCAAAATCCAGCAAACGAAAACCATTAAAAAAAAAAGCAAAAACCTGAGTATGTATTACACTACTTTGGCCATTAATGAGAAAGAGGATTCAATTCTCTTCAACTCATTGTTAGCATATATTTATCACTAATTAGACCATTCAAATATCTGGAGTACATCACTCGGAATGTGAAAAGTAGCCTCTGGGATAGCCTTTCAGCAGAAAGGTAAAGAGCACAAAGAAAATCTATTTACTTTGCCAAACACAAACATCCAAATTTGCCTTAAATGTAATAACTATGTTATTTAAAATGCTAAATACATTGATATTACAATACCTAATTAAAAAAAAGTAAGAGAGAACTCACTTGAGCATCTCTGCAAAACTGATAGCTTCATCAATTTCAGGTATGGCATTTGCAAGCTCAGATCAGATATAGAGCTATCCATCCATTCCATTCCGCATTTGGCAAATCATCATTCTCAACATTAGGATCCAGTTCCTAAAATTCAAATATATTACCCAAAGTAGCTTCACAAAATATATATCCCTGATTCAAATCAAACACGTAAAATCCCCAAATTCAGCATTACCTTTACATAACTTTATAAATCTATCAAGTAGACCTGATCAACGAAACTTGCAAACAAATAAGAGAGATCACAGCGAAGGAGATAGAACAAAGCAAAACAGAAAATAATTGTTTTGAACAAATAATATGTTAGGAGACATATTTCCTTTATGCAAGGCAACTTCTAAAAGTTCCCTTCTGTTTCATACCGTTACATTGTCAACCTGGATTTCTCCACCTTCCCATATTGGTTTCAATGCATCAACCGCCTACAAAAAAAAAGAATTAACGATAACTTAGAAATTATAATTATTTAGTTTCAATGCATCAACCACCTACAAAAAAAAAAATTAACGATACATTGGAAATTATCTGTTGTACTAAAACTTTAATATTTTTTTTTCGTATTATCAAAATTACAGGTGAAAAAGAATATGATTGAGTAGTGATTTCATGTGCTCAAGGTTTTACAACCAAGTTCATTTGAGAATAGGACCAACCATCCATACTGATCTTGGACGACAACATAAAACAGGGGCAAATTAAATGTCAAGGCCATGAAAACACTCATTACATAAAACACCAATATCTGATATTATTGCACAAGAGGGAGGATCCGTGGACATGTTGAGATAGACACTATCTTACAATTTGGACTCCATTTTCTCGATAAAAACTCAAACGACAATGAATTTGAAGCTAATTTGGTGGTGCGTTCAGCTTTGAACACTCTACAATCCTACAAAAAATGAACACAAACCGAGAAATTAAACCTTGCCATCTATCAGTTTTAATTTCAACCGTTAATTTTCAACGGTTGATTTCAAAGTTGTGGATGGTGGTGTTATACGTCTCGGTTTGTGCTCATTTTTTGTAGGATTGTAGAGTGTTGAAAGATGAACGTATCACCAAAATATTAGCTTCAAATTCATTTTCGTTTGAGTTTTATCGAGAAAATGGAGCCGAAATTGTAAGATAGTGTCTATCTAAGCATGTCCACGGATCCTCCCTCATTGCACAAATAATACATCAACAATATTACACCCACACAATGTGAAATGCAGTGTGGCGGACCATCTTCAGACCTCACTTTCCACAGATCCAAACACGACAGTACCGGACGCTTCTAAACTTAGAAGAGTACATGAGTTTGGAATGGGACATGACAGACTGGTTAACAAATTTAAATACATCTACCACTCAAGTTACTGCTATTATTGGAGTTATTTAAGTTCATGTTTCTTTCATGCTTGTAGAAGGAGGTTACCCTTACATCTATTGTATCAAAAAATGGAAAAAATTGACAACCTCTTTGCAGGGATACTGTTCATAGCCCTGAGTAGCAGATGTGCCACAAACTAAATAAGTACTTCAGATTCCATTGCAATGATCACCTGATTTTGTGTCTATATTCAAAAGTAAAGTGTCTGAAGAAGGTAACTACATAGTCCAACTATGAACATTATTTTCCCTGTAATCCAAAAGTTACCATACATCCACAGAATCACAAAATACCAAATAATCTAACGATAAAAAGAAAACCCAAGTATCGACACCATCACCAGCAGCCCCCTGAAACATTAATAGTCAGTTGCAACGAAAACTTCCATGAGAAAAAAATCAGGTCATGTAAGCAACGAAATATCTATCATGTCAGTATACCGTGCGGGGCTAAACAAAAAAGAAATGAAGCAAAGGAAAATCAAAACATCGAACAAAAAAATAAAAAAACCCAAGTATCGACTGGCTTCCGATTATCTGATCTTTGTACTATTGGGATGATCGGGTAGCAATGAATATCAAAATCGTCATAATCAAAGTCAAATAAAACGAAAACCTTAATTGTAGAAGTAGACTTAGCAGTAAAGATACAAAGAATAAAGACCCAGTAGAAGAGGGGCTCGACTGTTGATGAAGTAATCTTTGATTTTTTTGTGTATCCCCAATTCTCTATCGATAAAGAAAAGGCGGAAGAAGATGACACAAAGAGATATGGATCAGTGGGGTTTTAATTTTGTAAAAAAATTGTAAGGTGTTAGGGCATTGTCCGGTCAAACCCACTAGCGTTGGTATGTCAAGCTAGTTGTCAGTTTTAGGTGTCAAAACTCAATTCTTGATTTAGCCTACTAGAGTTTAGATTTCGGAATTGGGATATAGACAAAGTAGTAGAGACCTTGAAGACGAAGACTGTGAAGACAAAGAAAACATCAATTATTCTTCATCGATAAAAGGTTAGTAGGAGTTATGACTTTATGGATATTCTTCTATTTCTACTTTCTCTATTATTTCGAAATAGTCGACTACTTTAGTAGTGATAATAACGATTGAGATCGTATTCTTGTGTAACGTGGCCTTGTGTCATGACCAGTATTTGATCCCACAAATTATTGTGAGTACAAGAATGTATGAGACGGACTCGGTGCCATGTGTCCATTACAATGGTTTGCTTGCAAACTGTTAGTTGGATATGGATGAATCTAAAGGAGTACTCTTGAGCAAATAGTCCATGGATCATAGCAGAGGACGTTCTCACGTCTAAGTTCTGGCTCAGCCCAGATTTGACGAAATCTGACAAGTGGACGGTTCCCGAACCGGTTCGCAAACCAGAAACTCGGAATTCTTCTGAGTTCGAATGGCTGAACATTTCGCGAACCAGTACGCGAACCTGAATGTCGGTCATTCTGCCTGGTGTCGGATTTAGTGAATATTCTCCTAGAATTTCACTCTGAGTCAAATTCCAAAACTCCTTTATCTCTTAGATGGACTTGGTTATACAGAATATCTTTTGTGTTCCATCTAACGATCCTCAATGAGTCAATAAGATAAGATTATCTATGGTCTGTTGGATTTCTATCTTGAAGTGTTTTTGAGCTAACAAAACACTTGGCAGATAACTCTAAAAAGAATTCCAATTGAGATTAATCTCTATTACTTGGTTGCCAAGTTTAGGGTTTCCCTAACTTGTGGGACAAGTAATTGATTGCTTTATTCCAAAGCAACCTATCTTATTGAGTGCTATAAATAGAGTTGTCTACGGACAAATACCGCAAGCATCAAGCATACGTGAAGGTCCTTAGGGAAGGTAACGTAAACTCTTTTCACTTCGGTGAATGCTTGTTGTGGTATAGTCATCCTCTATAGGTTGCAGCTCCTCTGGGAACTCCCTACGACTATAAAGACTTCTCTTGAGAGTTGGGAAGCACAGGTAGGAGATTGAAACCATCTTTGGTTGAAATCGGATTAACCTGTAACCTTGGTAACCTGATCACGTTCTTGTCTATTCTAAAGTCCGTCTCTTCTGATATACGGCTATTCAAGAACTGATACGTTACTCAACAAGGTTGGAAAGGTAGCAACGCACGGCTGCACTCGGTGTTGTAAGACCTAGTTAGCTCCAGTTATACAAGTTTCTTAAGTGATTCTTCGTGTATAACTGAGGTAAATACGAATTGGGCATTGCTTACTTGGTTTGCGTGTCGGCCCCGATTTGTGAAGTAGATTTCCGTATGACCTGGATTTAATAATCCGAAGGAAGTCATCTTGTGTGTGGTAAACTGATAGAGAACAGTTACACCATACGTCAACAATTAGGTTGAAAAACCAGTATTGCTGACACAACCCTTTGGCATCGGTCAAAGCAACTCCTAGGCCTGTAAAGGACGTCAGCTGGGGGAATCAAGTGCGTGACGATCTGTGGGGGATCTAGAGACGTAAGGAAGGCGACAGTAGCCAATTCGCTTGGAGGGCTTGAGTTGGTCTCTGCTACATCCCAGACCGAAGTCTTATAGTAGGCTAGTGTTTGTAGTCAGTTTGTACTGGGCGGTGTTCAATCTGGAGAGGTCCCGAGGTTTTTCTACAAGGCAGTTTCCTCGTTAAAAAAATCTCTGGTGTCTTGTGTGCTTTTACTTTCCGCATTATATCTCTGATTGTATAATTAAAGCACCAAGTAGTACGTTATTGCCTAACTGTAGAGTTGACTCCAAAGTACTCTTTTTCGAGGTTTAACAACTCCAGTTATAAGTTTGGATATTGATTTTTGAGATCGTCCAGACTTAAACCATAAGACTCACGAGCCAAAACGAAAAGTTGGTAGTATTTCGGTACCCCTCCTTTTTCAGTTGGTATCAGAGCAGCTTGTGAGTTATGGATGTTAGTACTAATTCTACGCCAGAAGACACCACTCCATTACACTCATATACAACTGGTTCAAATCCAGCTTGTGAAGAACAACCAAATCAGGTTGTCAGTATGAGTGATAATCCTTATCCTTTCAATTTGACAGATGACTCTGACTCAGAAATTGAAAGGGATGCAGCTAAGGAAAGTAGTGATCTCATCATGTTCATGAAATTTCAGTCTTCTGAGATCTCACGACTAAAAGCCAGGGTTAACTCCCTCTTGGATAAAGTCAATGAACAAGAATTCGTGGTTATGTCCTTAACCACTGAGATTGCACTACTAAACGGGAAAAGTCATGCAGCCGACTCAACCCTGGAAAGTGGTAGTCCCCAAAACCCCACCAGTACAGAATCTGAAAAATCTGAACTTATGATTGCTCATAAAAAGATTGAAGAGTTAACGGGAGAAATTGATCGGCTCAAATCAATATCTGAAAAACCCGAAAACAGTCAATCAGATACAAGAACTCATCGTGGTAAAACTGTTGGAACAAAGGAGATATCTTCGAGCACCTCAGACAAGGTGATCAATTCCCCTCATCATTCTGATGATAACAGTACCTACAAAAAGAGTTCTACTGAAGGGAAACATGAGAAATCATGTAGTTTCTGTAAAAAGAAAGGACACCTTCAGTCTGAATGCAATAGCCAAAAGAGGATACAACGAGTTTCTCAACTCCAGCACACTCTAAACCATGTGTTGAAAAGTGTGTTTGAACTCTCAAAATCTTACCCAGGGACAAGGGATGAGATAAATAGAGGGTCCTCACCTATGAGCGGAAATCATAGTAGAGCTATTCCATACTCTAGAAGAAAACCTCAGAGACCGGAGAACAGGACATCTGTTTCAACTTTGACTGCTGAAAAGCAGACTCCGAAGAGAGGGAACTCTAAGAGCAATCAACCTCGATCCTCCAAAGAGATGATAAGCCTGAAAAATCTGGACAAGATGTTATCAGGATATACTAAGCTCAATGAAGACCTTGAAAAACAGGTTCAGGAAGCTAGGAAATCATCCAGATGTTTGTCAGATACTGAGATGTATCCTAATGACAATCGCTTCTATGATAACTTTGGAAAAGGAAGAAGATCGAGGAGGTCTAGACGAAGGTCCAGACCAGGTGAGTATGACAATACTCACCCCAACACTCAAACCTGAGTGTTGCAAACTATTTTCTTGTCTTAGTACTGAGAGATAAGGAAATATGAAAATAGGGGAGAAGAAACCCTGACTAATGATCAGTACCACTCAGAATAGGCACCTGAGTGCACAAACACGGTTATGTCAAAAACCATGTTGTGAGATACGGATGGAGACACTTGTCCAGGCTGACGTGTTCAAAAACCTGTTCCACCCGGTTCCCAAACCGTCAGAAGTGTTTCTCTGTACAAAAACTCAAACTACGCGGACACAGTATTTCTCTGCGAAAAAGAATCACTCAAATCTCAATTAGATTACTTCATTGCTATCTAAAACACAAACACAAACCCAAGGGACTATGGGTGTGCAAAATTGTGTGAGATATTTGAGTCAATCCCTTCTTGGTATTCCTATATAAATACCACAATACTTGAGGAATAATTATTCAAGTATTTTCTCTGCTATTCTACCTCTAAAAATGGAGAAGTTTAGCTGTGCTCAAGGCGCTGAAGAGATAGAAAGGGAAGAAGAGATTCTGGAAGAAGAAGAGACCATGGCTTTTCATACTCGTCAGCTTGGGGTTTATGCCTTTGATGCTTATGAATATGAAAAATTGGATCAGAGGGTTCAGATTTCATCAGCCATCGTCTATCGCTTCTTCATAAATTATGAAACCATGAAAAATAATACCATGGTTACTACAAGAAAGAATGCATTGCTTAGGTCCCAGTTGGAAGCTGTACAGGATGAGCTTGCTCTCTTGAAAAGACGGATCGAGAAACTTGCTGACAACAAGTATTGTGAAGTCAGTAATGCCAAAAGTGGCTAGTTTTTCAAGTAGCAATCCTAAATAAAGTTGTTAACAACAACTTTTTGTTTAGATTTATTCTTTCTTGGTAAATCAGATTAGTTGGTTCCTTGTGAGAACGTGTTCTTGCTCTTGCCTAAGGAATATAAACTAAATCTGTTTAGTAGTTTGCCTTTCATGCTTTTTAGAGTTTTTCAAGCATGTACTACTTTATTTCATTAATAAAAGTTCTTTTTAGATGTTATTAATGATGTTTGCAATACTTGATTTGTCTACCTCAATCTTATTGCAAAACATAGCTTTTTCCATTGCTTCGGTAGTCACGTAAAGCTGTGTCTATTTACAAAAGTTATGCTTTTTCTCACGATTAAGAAACTTTTGATTATATGATTTTTAGGGTTTTCCCAAACTCAGAATCATATAACTCTTTTTCCGAAAAAAAGTGGCTAAGGAAAAGAGATTATCAACAAAGCAAAACTGGATAACATTCAATTGTTCTTGTCCATGTTCGTCTTTGTCAGTTGTTCTTTACTGAATAACACCACACGGGGGAGAGTTCTTTTGAACTTGCACTTAATAACAAATCTTTTTGGGGAGCGTGGTTGTGGAATATTGGGAGAAAGTGTATCTTTATTTCTCCATAAGGTGAGAACTCAGGAATCTTTTTGTTCAGATTACCTAAGTATACCATCTTTACACTTGATATGCGAGTATTTGGCTTCACCTGTTATCACAAGGTGTATGAAACCCTAGTCTCAAACTACTCTGTCATATTATTGTGACAAATATGGGGAGAATACATATGGTTCTTGTTCTTGTGGTTGCATTACTATAGGGGGAGAACATCATGTGCTTACTTGTTGTGCTTTTCACAAAGTATCAAGTAAGGGGGAGTAATTAAAGCTGAGATTAAGATTCGTATCAAGAATGAGTAGAATCACTTTAAAGTTCTGATACACCAACTTTAAAGATTGCTCAGATTCTTACTCTTACGCACAAACAACATGTGGGATGAGCATACTAAACCCACGTAAGCCTAAGCATACCTTTATGGTTGTTTGAGCTGGATATGTTGTGACTGCTGACTACGGATTCATCAACAAGAGTTTAATGAACACATCAAGACTCAAAGGAGAAGTTGAAGAATTCAAGAAATCAAGAACTACATCTGGTTAGTACTTCATTGTATATTAT
>JAJJMA010276442.1:0-11402 GCA_023529015.1 Papaver nudicaule | reverse complement strand
GAAGCACAGGTAGGAGATTGAGACCTTAGTGGTTGAAATCGGAGTAACCTGTAACCTTGGTAACCTGATCACGCTCTTGTCTATTCTACAGTCCTTCTCTTCTGATATAAGGTCATTCAAGAACTGATACGTTACACACAGGGTTTAAGGAAGCAACGCACGGCTGCACTCGGTGTTGTAAGACCTAGTTAGCTCCAGTTGTATAAGTTTCTTAAGTGATTCTTCTTTTACAACTGAGGTAGAGACAAGTTGGGCATAGTTTACTCGGTTTACTTGTCAGCCCCCGCTTGTAAGTATATTTCCGTATGACCTGAAGCAATCCGAAGGAAGTCACTTTGTGTATGTCAAACTGATAGAGGACAGTTCAAACATACAGTTGATAATTGAGGTTGCAAAGCCGGAATTGTTGACACAAGCCTTTAACAGCGGTTAAAGCAACTCCTAGGCCTGTAAAGGACGTCAGCTAGGGGAATCAAGTGCGTGAAGATCTGTGGGGGATCTAGAGACGTAAGGAGTGCGACAGTAGCCAGTTTGCTTAGAGGGTGGAATTGGTCTCTGCTACATCCCAGACCGAAGTCTTATAGTAGGCTAGTGTTTGTAGACAGTTTGTACTGTGCGGTGTTCAATCTGGACGAGGTCCCGAGGTTTTTCTACAGGTCGTAGTTTCCTCGTTAAAAAAATCTCTGGTGTCTTGTGTGTTTTACTTTCCGCATTATATTATCTGATTATATAATTAAAGCAAACACAAGAAGTACGTTATTAATAAACATGATCGTTGTCCTCAATCCATCCATTGGATTTACCAAGACCCTGTCTTGCGTTGGACTGATCCTTGTGATCAAAACTCAGGTTAACGGATCTGGATATTGATTTTTGAGATCGTCCAGATCTGACCTTAATTAAGTCTCACGAGCCCAAACGAAAAGTTGGTTGTATTTCGGTACCCCTGCTTTTTCAGCCACCGCTACACAAGCCATGGCCAGCCATCTGTCCACGGGCAGTTCCTGTAACCGTCAAATGCTTTCCAACTGCTAGCCTTTTGTGCTGTCGGCCTAACATTGCTGCACTTGTTCCCATCAATTACTAGGGCCAAACACGGTTATAAACTTCCTTTATAACCGTTCTTTACCATCTTCCTACTCAGGCCACACAACTCTAAGCCTTAGCTAACTTTTAACCGTCAAATGGGCCTTTACCAAGCCATGCTGCGTCATTCTCGTCAAGGCCATGTGCCACACTTAATTGGACGCTACAAATCGTGCATACACATGCCATTCTAACGTGCATAGCTCTGGCCACAAGCCTTAATCCTACTTGCTTTCTTTTGGCCGAGTACGGACTTGCAATAACGCGTTTGGCAGCGCCATTGCCTCTCATGCATTACCAAAGCCTTGGCCAAACTTTGGCCTAATGCCTAAGTCATTCTCTCGACTTTTTCTATATCTTTGATTCATCTTTGAGCTGTGCCAACTCTAAATCCTCAAACACTTGATATTGAGCTGGAATGCCGAGAGGTGTAGATCTGCCCCCGATTAATTCCTAAATCAGCCAAGAAGTACACCATACTTGCTCTTAGGTCAAATAAGAAAAGATATTTACTGCTGCCACGTGTGCACGTAAGATAGTTATTTCTAACACGTGGTGTATCCGTCCACGTAACCCAAATTTGAAAAGCACTATTTATGTTTGCTTTCTCCTCCGCTCTCTCCCACTGTTGCCATTGCCATGGAAGAGAAAAATCGCATTCAGTGACAAAAGAAGTTACCAGTTGCTGTTTTCCAAAAATAGTTATTAGTTGATATACAAATGGCGCCAAAAAGAGCAACCCCAAAGAAACGGACAACTTCTGCAGTCGATCAAGAATCTATCGGTGATGGTGGTGATGGTGGTATGTTCCATGGTATGATCTTTTTCTTAGTTGACATTGGAG
This sequence comes from Papaver nudicaule, assembly GCA_023529015.1. Lineage (NCBI taxonomy): Eukaryota > Viridiplantae > Streptophyta > Magnoliopsida > Ranunculales > Papaveraceae > Papaver > Papaver nudicaule. The sequence continues at coordinate 9,472 of JAJJMA010276442.1, read as the reverse complement.
TTCAACCTCGAAGATTACAGGTCTGCCTCTCATCTCTTCAATCTCTGTATGTATACTGTTTGTTTAGTGGCGTCTTCTATTCTAGTGAAAACCCAGGTCCTCTTTTTGATTTGTTATTAGGTTTGGGTTTTATTTTTGTTCTTCTCAAGTCTCATTTCTACAGTATAAAAGCTTCAATTACTTACTGGCTAATTGGGATTATGAAATGCCATCTGTTAATTTCTAGTATTTTGGAAGTACAAAATCAAAGACCCAAGTGCTTGCTTTTCATAGATTACTTCTCTAATTTGTTCATTCATTTCCTTCTAATTCAACTCTAGATCTCAATAAAACTCAATGTATGTCACGTTGCATTTGTTGAGATGATTTTTCGCCCCACAAAAGATCATTTTCTTCTAGCTATTTGTCATGTGAGAAACACCTCCAAGAAGAAACCTTTTTTTTACACTAGTATCAGCAATACAGTAACGATGTTCTTGAGCACCCAGATTTGGAAGCAAAAATTGGTGCAAATGGATGGGACAGATGAGGATCAATTTACGAAGAGGGTCACTCATATATTAGCTATGAACTCGAAAGCCCTTCTTGAGACAGTGGGTAAAGAGAGCTTGACGCGCTTTAAAGGAGTGAGTTTTCTATCATTCTAAGCACTTTCTCTTTTTATTTTCTGGTTTTCTATATACCCATGTGAGCATTCAAGGAAATTGAACTTGTCGTAGTAAACTGTGAATTCAACTCTTTGAATTCTGTTCGCTTTGACATCAATATTTAGGTGTCTATTCGATCTTTTGAACTCAGACCAGAATTGATAACTGGATAATACAGAATGTGATGTTGCAAAGTAGGGCTCGATGATTTAAAGGAGCTGCTTTGTCGAAAATAATCCATGCTGACCAAGTTTACTTTATGAAATTGCAGAGTGTGCTTCTTTACCAGTGGTTGGAGGAAAGCTTGAAATTAGGAGAAAAGGCCTCTGAAGAGTTTTACAGTCTAAAAACTGAAGCAGAAGGGGATAATGAATCACCTAAATCTATTGACCATGTTGAAACTAAGTCCGAAGGCAGCCAATCCTATGATAATGAAACATCACCTGCCAAAAAGGCCAGATATTCTCCTGAGCATGCAAGTGTTTCAACAACAGTTAGTAAAGAGAGTAACGGAGTTAAAACAAGAGATGGGGCAGTGAATTCTGGTGGAGATTCTGTTGATGCTTATAATTCTAGGCTTGAGCATAGCACCCCAAATAACCAGAGTTCTTCTGATAAGGATGTAAGATTTGACTATCATTACTCAAATTCACATTCATAGCTTTTTGACAGTCTGACAAATACTTGTATTGGATAACGTAATTGCAGGAGTCGTTGCCATATGCTCCTCCTGATTTAAACAGGAACATCACTGAGATATTCGGAAAGCTTATTAACATCTATAGAGGTGTAAATGTGGTCTAGTTTAACTCTCTCTATATTCCTAACCTGCTCTACGGTTTATTCGTCCAAGGATCTGACATGGTATTGTCGTCAATCAACAGCATTAGGAGAGGACCGTAGGTCATTTAGCTATTACAAGGCTATTCCAGTTATTGAAAAGTTGCCGTTTAAAATTGAAAGTGTGGACCAGGTCAAACACTTGCCTACAATTGGGAAATCGATGCAGGATCATGTAAGAGAATGTTCCCTTTGCTGATTTTTGAATGCCATAACTTGTTCTATTTATAATTTATCGATTTAATGTCTTTATCAGTTTATTGAGAGTTTATGCACACAGAAATGGGATCAGTGTTGCATGCTTTCTTCCCACCAGGCGACTCAAAATTTTCGAATTAATTTTGTGTTTATGAGTTCATGTAAACAGATCCATGAGATTGTGACTACTGGAAAGCTATCAAAGCTGGAACATTTTGAGACCGATGAAAAGGTGTTTTACAGGTTCTTAGAAGAATTTTCCACTTTTACCATGTCTTAGTCGAATTCATAAGTTCATGTTGTCTGGTAGACCACTTTAAAATCTATTTGTTTTTCTGAAACTGTAAAGATACGGACAATCAACCTATTTGGGGAAGTTTGGGGTATTGGTCCAGCTACAGCTCTTAAACTGTATGAAAAAGGCCACCGCACGTTGAATGATCTGAAGAACGAGGAGTCACTAACACATTCACAGAGGGTAGGGCTGGAGTATTTTGAAGATATCAAGAAAAGGATTCCACGCAATGAGGTCTGATAAACATGTCTCTCTTAGAAATTGAAGGATTGTAGGATTTACATCAAGCTCATTACAGTCACGTGGTTTCTATTAAGTTTTAGTTCTCCTTTGGTCATAGGTTCAAGACATGGAGCTTCTACTTCAGAAAGCTGGGGAAGAAGTTTTACCTGGGGTGAGGAAAACAATCATTATGTGTCTTTTCAAGTGTAATATTTTGTAGTGAGGAGCCTTCGATCGCTATGTAGATTTGTTTCTTTGGTGCCTATCTTGATTCCATTTTACTTATTGTCATGTTATAGGTAAGCGTTGTATGCGGAGGATCGTTTAGACGTGGTAAAGCTACTTGTGGGGACATGGACATCGTAATTACACACCCTGATGGAACAAGGTCAGTTCGCTTTGCAAGAAAATATTTTCCCTTACTTTGATATCTCTATCGGCGTAAATCTGTCCATAAATAATCACATTTTCTGCATTTAATCCCGTCTGTCTAGTTTCTCTCAGATTTTAGTGGATCTTGTTATCCTATTGGTTTAGGTAAGCTAACCCAATTTGTCCGATCTCTGCAGTCATAAAGGTTTTCTTGCTAAATACGTGAAGCATTTGAAGGATATGAATTTCTTAAGAGAAGATTTAATCTTCAGCACCCACAGTGAAGAGGTATTAGCTTCCCTGATGTCGGCTTAATTATGGTTCACTGCTATGATAATTGTCTATGTGGGATCAATTTTTTGACCCCAATATGGTAGATAGAAAATAGATAGACAAGTAGAATAAAACAGAAAATAGATTGCAATAGAAACGTTAACTTTATTGCTTTGGAGAAAGAGTTGTACAACGTTTTTCTTCAAGGTTTTCTCTACCTTAGGAATTCTATTCTTTTTAGGAAAAGAAACTCCCTTATGTTTGCAATCTTCTGAAAAGTTTTCCTCCTAGGATTAGGAAGTCACTTCTGGAACTGTTAGGAGAAGTATATGTTGTTTATAAACCTAGGTATAAGATATTTTCATGGGCCTATGCCATAAACGTATCAGACCTCCCCCACCAGGAGGCTTTTGGTCCTTCAAAAGCACTGAAATTTAGCTTGCAGCTGCTCCCCTGAGTACTACTTACCTATAAAACCTTGATTTGATATGTTTCTTGTTTTCCAACTCTTAGTCATCCGTGTTTTTCATGCTAATTTCTTTGTTATTTCTCTTGGAACCAAGGTTGTGAAAATCGTACGAGTCATGTGTAGAAAATGAGAGAGAGATAAGTGAAAGAGTTATCTTATTCACTTGGGAGAGTCCCCCTTATATACACTTAGTTCAATGTTCTTTACAAACCCCAATTTAGGGCTAGATACACTAAGCAACATTACTTTGACACCTAAGCTACAGTACTCAGATATTTGTAGATATTTCTACAGATATTTCTACAGATATTTCTACACTCCCCCTCAAGCGGGTGCGTAGAGATCTCGCATTCCCAGCTTGCCAAGAAAGGAGTTGAACGGTCGACTCGGAACTCCTTTAGTCAGAATATCTGCTATCTGATTTCCTGTCCTTACAAATGGAATAGTGATTATTCCCTCCTTCAACTTTTCTTTGATAAAGTGTCTATCTATCTCCACATGCTTGGTTCTGTCATGCTGCACTGGATTATGAGCAATGTTGATGGCCGCCTTGTTGTCGCAGTATAGCTTCATAGGACATGTTGTCATGTTGAACCCGATGTCAGTAAGGAGTATTCTTAGCCACAATATTTCACAGATTCCTTGAGCCATGGCACGAAACTCTGCTTCTGCACTAGACCTTGCTACTACTGATTGTTTCTTGCTGCGCCAAGTTACTAGATTTCCTCCTACAAAGGAACAATAGCCAGAGGTAGACCTACGATCAATTACTGAACCTGCCCAGTCAGCATCTGTATATGCTTCAACTCTTACATTGTTATTCTTTGTGAACATCAGACCTTTTCCTGGTGCAGATTAGGTAGCGAAGAATTCGATATGCTGCGTCCATGTGTGTCTCTCTTGGTGCATGCATAAACTGACTTACTACACTTACAACATATGCAATATCAGGGCGAGTGTGAGATAGATAGATTAGTTTACCCACTAATCTTTGGTACCTCTCCTTGTCGACTGGAGTGCCGTTGGTGTCTAGTCCCAGCTTCTGATTTGGTTCCACCGGAGTGTCAATAGGTTTACAACCCAACATCCCTGTCTCTGTTAGAAGATCCAACACATATTTCTTCTGTGAGATGAATATCCCTTCCTTCGATCTCGCCACTTCAATTCCTAAGAAGTATCGCAAGTCTCCTAGGTCTTTCATCTCAAATTCCTTAGCCAGGTAAGACTTCAGCTTCTCAATTTCTTCTGCGTCATCACCTGTCACCACAATGTCATCTACATAAACAATGAGCATGCTAGATTTTCCATTGCGCAAGTGTTTGATAAACAGGGTATGGTCTGCCTGACTTTGGTGATATCCACATCTCAGCATACTCTGTGTAAACCTCCCAAACCATGCTCTAGGAGATTGTTTTAACCCGTACAAGGACTTCTTCAGCTTGCATACTTTTCCTTGATTGCTAGCATTTTGAAAACCTGGAGGAATGTCCATGTATACTTCTTCTTCCAAATCACCATTTAAGAAAGCATTCTTCACATCAAGTTGGTGAAGAGGCCATTCTTTGTTTGCAGCTACGGATAGTAAGACACGAATGGTATTCATCTTTGCAACTGGTGCAAAGGTTTCTAGGTAGTCGATTCCATACGTCTGAGTGTAGCCCTTGGCTACTAACCTTGCCTTACGTCTCTCGATCTGTCCATCAGCCCTGAACTTCACAGTGAACACCCATTTACAGCCAACTGTTTTCTTCCCCTTAGGTAACTTGACAATATCCCAGGTGGAGTTCTTATCAAGGGCTGCAATTTCTTCTATTGTAGCTGTTTTCCACTTTGGGTCAGCAATAGCGTCTTCAATCCTTGTAGGAACTGTCACCGCAGATAATTGATTAGCAAATGCAATATAAGTGGGTGACAAACGATGAGAAGACACATAATTGGAAATAGGATGCTCAGTAGAATAACCATATTGAGAAGGAGGTTTACGAGTACGAGTCGGATATCTAGGATCTTCTTCTACTACATTGGTGGACTCGTCAGCTGACCCATCATTATCGACTGAAACATCCTTCTCAGCTGAAGTAGCATTGTCATTAGTACTCGAAGTAGCTTCCGCTGGAATTGGAACTGTAGAAAGAGGTTCCTTGTTTCTTCTTTTGTAGACTTGAAACTCAGGAGCGACAACCAGTTGTGTGGTATCAGCTACAACCATTTCCTTGTCTCTTCTTTTGTAGACTTGAAGCTCAGGAGCGACAACCAGTGGTGTGGTATCAGCTACAACTGGTGGTATAGTATCGACCTCCTTACAAGCTGAAGGTAGATCATACCACAAGTCAAACCCAGACTGAACTCCGCGATTTGTACTCTCCCCCTGAAGAGAAGTCTCGATTCCTGAAAAATATGGTGTATCTTCATTGAAAGTCACATCCATAGAGACAAACGTCTTTCCAGTCGGAGGATGACAGCACTTGTAACCCTTCTGGTTAGATGAGTATCCTAGGTAAACACACTTAAGAGCTCTAGGATCTAATTTACTCCTGCCCTGTTTGTGGACATGAACATAGCAAACACACCCAAAGATTTTTGATGGAGCATGGGAAGGAGGCTGAAATGAAGCACCAAAGGACAGTACCTCAAGGGGTGTCTGAAAATCAAGAGCCCGAGAAGGCATTTTGTTGATGTGATGTGTTGCCATAAGAATACCATCACCCCAATACACTTTTGGTACATTCATACCAAACAGTAAGCATCTTGTAACTTCTAACAAGTGACGGTTCTTACGTTCGGCAACCCCATTTTGCTGAGGAGTATCAGTGCAGGTGGTTTGGTGAACAATTCCCTCTTCTGCAAAGTAAGAAGATAAACCTTGGTTTAAGTACTCACCACCACGATCAGATCTTAATATCTGAATCCTTTTCTGACAATGGGTAAGAATGAACTTGTGAAATATTTTGAACGCAGAGTAGACCACGCTCTTGTCTTTCAATAAGTAGATCCATGAAACTCTAGAGCAGTCATCGATGAAGGTAACAAACCATCTACAACCAGAAGTACTAATGACACGTGAAGGACCCCAAACATCACTATGAATAATTGCAAACGGAGATTCACTTTTATTTATGCTTAACGGATAAGGGACACGCTGATGTTTAGCTAACTCGCACACTTCACAGTGGAGTTTAGATACATTAATTCCAGAAAATAACTTAGGAAACAACCTTTTAAGGTACCAAAAAGACGGATGCCCCAATCTTTTATGCCACAGCCAGATTTCTTCTTCAACCTTAGATATACTTGTCGAGTTGCAAGCCCGTGGACTGTTCACGTGTGTTGTATCTTGCAAATCCAAGTAGTATAGGCCACCTTTCTCTTTACCAGTTGCAATCGTTGCTCCTGTGATAAGGTCCTGAAATACACAATAAGTGTCAAAGAAAGTAACACTGCACTTTAGAGCTCTGGTTATTTGACTGATAGAGAAAAGACTGCAAGACAACTTAGGAACATGCAGTACTGTGTCTAGAGACATAGATTTGGTGATGGGTATACATCCTTCACCGGATACACCTGTTGGAGACCCATCTGCAGTCAAGATATATGTCTTACTAGGATTTGAACTATAGGTGGTGAACGAGTCTGATTGAGTGGACATGTGATTGTTTGCTCCACTATCAATAACCCAAGAATCTTTGTCTTTCGCACATTTAGTGTTTAATGCCCTTCCACAATTTTCAGTGTTACCTGATTGAGCCAAAGAGCTAGATCCAATAGCTTCTTCTTTGGATGACAGCAACTTTGCATAGTCCTTGATCATTTGCTCCATCTGGGCATGAGATGGAAGAGGAGAATTGCTTGATGCGGGTGTAGATTGGAACTCCCCCTCATCAGTAGTGTTGTATGCCACTGGACCACTACTGCGACCTCCTCTTCTTCCTCCATTACTGCTGCTAGAGTTGCCCCCTCTTCGATTGTTGTTCTGCCATTGTGGACGACCATAGAGCTTGTAACAAGTATCCCTGGTATGTCTACGCTTGTGACAGTAGTCACAATATAGGGCATCCTTCTCATCTGGTTGTCTGTTACTTTCTCGCGTAACTGGAGGTACACGAGTTGATGGAATAACTGCTCTTAAGGCGTTTTGGAGTGGTACTGGAGGTACCATAGCAGCACGGCGAAGTTCTTCTGACTTGACAATCCCATACATTCCTCGTAGAGTTGGCAAAGGATCTTTCCCCAATACTTGAACTCTGATTGGATCGAAGGCTGAGTCGAGGCCAGCCAGGAACTCGATGATTCTCCCCTTTTCGATTCTTTTCTGCAGTTTGGCGGTGTCGGCTGCACATTCCATATCCAAGGGCTGTAGGAAGTCAAGTTCTTGCCAAAGAGCTTGGAGGGAGTTATAGTAGACGGATAGAGGCCGGTTATTCTGACGAGTCTCTATAATACGTCGATTAAGATCATAGATCTGTGTAGCATCTCCGTTAACAACATATATCTGGGCAGTAGCCTCCCATATTTCTTTTGCTGTAGCTAAACGCATGTAACTGCTCCTTAGGTCAGGAGACATTGAGTCCAGAAGTAGACTCATTATCATGGCGTTCTCTTGAACCCATGTCTCATACACAGGGTCTTCAGGTGCTGGACAGGCCTTGCTTCCGGTCAAGTATCCAAGCTTTCCTTTACCCGTGATATAGAGTTTTGCGCAGTGAGACCAAACAAGGTAATTTGTATCATCAAGTATACAAGATATCACCTTTCTGCTCATATTATCATTGGGAGAAGAGTTTGGAGATGCTGAGTTCATAGACGGAGAAAAACCACTGTTCTCAGACGATTCAGCCATTAACCTACTCTTAGCTCAACCAATTTACACAACTTTCAAATAAGAAAATAACCAACTTACAGACTGCAATAGATTCTTTCAGAACAGCTCCAAGACTCCTTAGGAATGAGTCTGAGATTCTTCACGAACAGCTTCTGGAACTAGGATGGGTTTTCTCTTCTTCCTCTCTTTTGCTCTGATACCATGTAGAAAATGAGAGAGAGATAAGTGAAAGAGTTATCTTATTCACTTGGGAGAGTCCCCCTTATATACACTTAGTTCAATGTTCTTTACAAACCCCAATTTAGGGCTAGATACACTAAGCAACATTACTTTGACACCTAAGCTACAGTACCCAGATATTTATAGATATTTCTACAGATATTTCTACATCATGACTCATGATACGTGTCACTTTTTCCCCAAATCGAGTCAATTCGTATGTATGACTCGAATCTGCCAGGAATCGTGAAGATTCCCTCTTGTATGGAACCCTTACCCTTCTGTCTAAGAAGGTAGCACGTAAACCACTGAGCTACCTCAGTTGTTCTGATTATAGTTTAATGCTCAAACATTTTATACGTATTTTCTAGTTAAGTGTGTACACTCCCATGTGTAAACAATTTTTTGTATCGTGTTTTTGTTTTACCGTGAATCTTCGAGTCACGTTTCATTATACGATTCGATACTCAAAAATGAAAATCGATTCGCTTAGCGGTTCACGTTTTCACAACCTTGCTTGGAACTAAGTCTTGCGAATGATGGCGACCCATTTTGCGCAAGTTGCAAAGGTTCAAAGAGCTTAACATTCTCGGCATTTGCTGTTGAGTATGTCTTCATATAGCCGGGCGGATCTTGCTTTAAAGCTTTAGTACCCCAAAAATTTGGATAGACCATTGCGTATTGGTTTCAGCTTCTTATTAGGACCTTGTGACTAGGCTTTTCCAAGGATGAGAAGGTAACATCGCGAGGACAGTCGTGTAGAATAGCAACAAGGTCAATCAACGTTATTAATACCAAACCTTCAAACTCTAGGCCCTCTATTTCATCTCCAAAAACCCATGATAGAAACTCCAACGGTAGGCGTTTAACTAAAACTGAGGCCGGAGAGAGAAGACAACTATGCTATAATTGTGATGTAAATTGGTACGGCGGTCATCGTTGTAAAACCCACAAATTGTTCTTAATTGGTAGATACAAGATGGTGATGAAGATGAAGACCCGGTCGTTATTGGAGAAGAACCACAAAAGGAAACCCTAGAGATTTTTATGCATGCGTTGAATGGATCAGTGGCTCCCAAACCATGAGAAATTAAGAAGACACAAGTTACAATTATGGA
>JAJJMA010276436.1:0-12110 GCA_023529015.1 Papaver nudicaule | reverse complement strand
TTTCCCACCCTCTTCACAATTTCTAAAACAAATTCACTTTTCACTTTTTATTTTTCCTATTTACCACTTCTTAAAAGTCAAAATCAATTTGACCTACTCTTACCATTGTTATGTGTCTTCTTTTTCGTTAATCTCCCAATTTCATCAAAACTATTAAAAAAAAACACTTTTGATTAGGAAGCCCTAGGTTGGATTTTGGTGAAACATAATCCGAGTAATAACGTCACCAAAACTTCTAACCAAGCTATATAAAAATGAAACTGATATGTAAATCCACATTATAGTCGTTTTCCTAATAGTTGGTAATGGCAATATGAGGTTAAAATAGGTGGTCAATTTGATCAAGGAAGACGAAAAGGAAATTTCAATTGAAAAGACTCAAAAAAGGATGATGACCAACCCAATCTGATGTATTTTTCATTTGATTTACTTGACGTAGCAGCCGATGAAAGTCTCTTTAAACAAGTTGACAAACATTAATTCTCATTTCTTTTAATTTGGAAAATCTTAGGATACCTACCAGAACTGATGAATGTATATAAGAGAGACTTAAAGATTGATTTTGGTTGTGGCGATTATTGGAGTGATATACAGTAATAATTGGAGGTGATGATAGTAACACCTTATGTATCCATGTTCAGACTTAAGTCGTTCAGTTTTGAGCGACTACAACGCATACCAATCGGTCATTTCAAAACGGCTAAAACCAGTTCCGATAGCTACAAACTGAACGACCAATTCTTTTGAATCCAAAAAATATCAATCAACTAATTTACCCAATGTGAACCAGCAGTCCTTCATCACCAACCAAATAAATCGAATTTGAACGTCAATTTGTTTGTATAAACACTAATCACTATATGCACAAAAATACAAGTATTAGGTTTAATTTTTAGTTACTTAAATTTGTATTAATTTGGGAGGGAGGATACATGTTTACAATGATATATATTAATGATATTTGTGATAATCATCCGTATGTTCCAAGTATGTTCACTTTGATTACTTTTGCCTTCTTGGAGACGTCATTTGGTACAAATTCAATTACAAAAAAGAGATAAGGGGTGAATAGAGGTAGTAGACGGTGGTGGTAATGGGGAAGAGAGGATGGAGAGGAGTCGATGGAATTAATAATTTTTAGGTTTATATGGTTTGGGTGGAATTCAGGTTGGGGTATAAATAATAAAGTCAAAGAGTGGTAATTAGGAATTTAAGAAATTTTTAGAAATGGTAAATAGGAAAACTATAGGTGGGATTTTAGGGGGTGGGAAAGAGTGAAAGTGTAGGTGGTAAATAGGGACACCCAAAAAAAAGCTAGATCAGCGCCAAAATAATTTTAATTCCATGTATGACCACCATTGAGTTGTGAGCAATGAAAATGAGCTGGGATGTTGCTGTGCATACACCAAGGGAGAGGTGATGTCTGCAATACTTCCAGCAATACTTAAAGCTGAAATACAGAACTTCTTGTTCTTTTTCTACCCTTAGTTCGGCCACTAGTTTTTCCCCATTATGCACAAAGGTAATCTTGACACCTTCCTAGTGTGAGTTATGTTCCTCCAAGTACGAGTCGTGCATGTTCTGTGGCGCAAAACAAGAACTCAATTGTCACCCACGCCCCTATCAAAAAAGGTTCTCGGCAACAAGACTTTTCATATTCAGAAAAACTACTGCAGTCAGTCAGCCACATAGTGTAGACCTAGGTTAACACCTTGTAACTTATGAGTAAGGACAGAAATAAGGATGCTCGAACCTGCAACTTTGAAAGAGGCAACAGTACTTAAATAACACTATGCGCTGATGCAAGATTCACACTGGCCTAGTACCGGCTCCAGAGACATCCTCCTTGGGGTATGCTTACAACCTTTCATCAACCCTATAACTCACAATAGCAGCTACAAAGCACTTTTACGGCAAAAACAAGAACTCCTCACATACTTAAAGAACCACTCTAACATGTCATTATGAGCTTCCTCCGCACGTTTTACAGCTTCTTCATTTTTGATGTTGTATCTCACTGTCCATCCGTGCCTAACCCCTTTAAATATCTTCACAGAGCTATCCACCTGTAAATATATGTATTAGCATAATCCGAGAGGGAGAGAGATGTAACTAGTATTCAGTCGAATTAGTCCTAAAGACATACCTGAAATTTTTTGGAACAACATGAAATTTCATCATCTTACCTCAACTTTAGTTAGTAAAACTTCTTCAAATTCTTTCAAAAGTTCCGGTGGAGACATATGGTCGACTTCAGCTCCCAGTATCAAAATAGGTACCTTGATTTCTGATTTTTTATAAGCCAAAACGACATTTGGTATTCCCAATGGTGAATCCAAATGACTAATGAATGCTTGTACCTGGAAGCAAACAATTCTTACCCTCGATGTCATCGACCGTAACGAGTGAAGGATGGAGCATCACGATAGCTTTAAGATCATCTAATTTTGATAGTTCCACGAGTACCTTTGCTTGAGATGGATCGGAGGAAAAAACGGTTTAATTAGCAACCCATGTCACAGCTGACTATAATTCCGGTGAACAGAGAGATTCTTACCACCCCAGCAGATCCCTGCGGCTCCAATTGCAGAAATCCCCTTGCTTCTTAGAGCTTCTATTACTGGTTTAGCTTCTTTAGCCGCATCCTCCTACAAATGATTCTTTATCTTAAGAGCAGAGGTTTGACCTCAAATTTGATGAAGTATAAATGATACTTAACTGAAAAACATAAAAAGTTAAGGACACAAGCAAACCAAAGTGTACCAACCGCTAGATGGGACTGATACCATGTTATCATAGTCTTGTCAGGAGTAAAAGGATCCCCATGAAAGAAATTAGGAACCACAACATAGTATCCAGCGGCTGCTACCTTGTCTGCCAGCTTCCTGATATTAGAAAATGTATACGTTATCACTAGATGTGCCATCATGTTGTATTCCTAACTTAACTGTCAACAGAACTTCCCAAAACAAACTCTAGTTTCATCAAACAGGACTAAGGTTTCTAATTGAAGGGTTCAAATATACTAACACATATGCTAGCAGAGAGCAAACTAATCTGCAACCGCATTTACACTTCTCCAAAGGCTATTCTTAAGGACATCAGAGTCATAGTAGAAAAAGTATTCTACAAAGCTTTTAAGCATTTTAACGCCAAATAAAGCAAAAATAAAAGCATTCGAGAGTAACAGAAATCCGATTAAACTTGACATACCTCAAGTTAGGTGCTTCAAATCCTGCAAAATAAATTTGAGACCATTAGTTACACGAAATACAAACAAGCTATCTTTAATTTGAGTGCGTCTAAACTACAAAGCAACAGTACATCAACTTCGTATAAGTTCAGAATTCGGCTAAGGATCTCAATCAATTTTGTTAGGCCTGACATTGAAATGACAATACTGCAACTTAAGGAAAGGTATACACTAGCTAATGAAATTCAATAAAGTTATGTAAAACCCAGATTATACCAACTCCAATACAAGCAAACCCACTTACGAAAACACCGAAAGATGAGCACATTTGAGGTTAATACACATACTTCCCAAAAAAAACAAATTTGGTGTACACACAACAACACTTGCTAGTTATAAACACAAGCAGAAACCACTGTAAATACACAAATGTAAGACAAACTCATGGTACTATGTGATCTCTAATCAGTGTTAGATTAAAAGGGCAAGTAAATCAAAATGGGCACTTACCAAAAACATCAGAAACAAGTAGAATCCCAAGTTTTGAATCCAAAGAACCAGAGATATAGCTTTCAAGACCTCCAATTTCTTCAACCCATCCACTTCCTGAACTCAAATTAAGATCTGGAGGATTCTCGCAGCACTGTGATCCTATCATCTTCCTCTCTAGTCTCTTGCAAATTAACAAAACTTTTTTTTTGTTTGCTTCAAAACGAATATAAATAAAGAAAAGAAATCAAGGAGACAGGTAACACCTTGACTTTCAATGTTGACCCTCAATTTGGCGCCATCTGGAATATTTGGGGTGGAAATAGTAAAAGCCACTTCCTTCAAGTGTACTGGTATTATAGGTTTCGTTTTCATTTTTCTTTCTTTTCTTCCCTCAGCTCATGGAAATGTAGGGTTTGTGAAATTTCAAATGTTCATCATCTTAGATTAAGTTTTCCCTGTGATTTTGGTTTAGGTTTTGATCAATATTTCTTCAATTCTGATCTTAACATTAGGTTTTTAATCATATGTATATAGTCTGATTATTTAGCTAGACAAATTGTAACACCGGGCCACCGGCCTACATACATGCCAGAACATACACAATGCTTATATACTAACTGCATTGTTGTGAATTTGATATTTTGAAATGAAATGATTTTGCTCGCGCATTTTGAAGTAACAGTTGCCTCCATACGTATGCCAGAACATACACACTCCATTTTTGTGCCAACATTTGATATTTGAAATGAAATATGATTGTGCTCGCGCATTTTTTGTTCTAGGTGGTTCATCTGAAGGAAACAAAGTGGATTGAGGAAGGGACGTACCCACGCTTCACCATGATTGGGCAAAGCTTTGGTTCAGTTTATCTGTGTTGGGAAGCTTTGTGTAAACATACGCCCCTGGTTTATATTGATACTAGTGGTTATGCTTTTACTTATCCACTTGCAAGGGTGTTCGGGTGCAAAGTTATATGCTATACACATTATCCTACAATCAGTTCAGATATGGTTTCTCGAGTTCGACAACGGGATCACATGTATAATAATGACCCTCTGATTGCAAAGAGGTATGCTTCTCACCCATAGTTTTATGTATTGGTGTGCTGCATGCTTATTTCCGTGTGATTCAAACACTCTGCGGTAGCTGGTTTGATTGAACAATTGGGTTGCTTGAATTTTGATTCAACCAACTTCGGAGCAGGAGGTTCCAGTATGAGATACACCCCCTTTACTGCAGTGTCATTTTTCTTCTTTACCATGTTAAACGGTGTCTTTTGTAGATTGCGTGTAGTGACATTGGTGTCTTCTGTAATATGAGGTGTGATGCGTGCAAGTTAATGTTAATGTCTTGTAAGCTTCATATGATTCACATATTAGTTGATGTAGACTTGTAGTCTCTCTAGATAAATTTCATTATTAGTTGTATATGTTATATGCTCTTTAGCTTGATGCTTAGTGTTTCCTAATCTTTTGTGATCAAGCACTCTATGTTTATCTCCCTTTTGGCAGCATTTGGCTATCCCGTTGCAAAGTCATCTACTATACACTTTTTAGCTGGATGTATGTGTTTGTCGGTTCGTGCGCTCACCTTGCAATGGTCAACTCCTCATGGACACAAGCCCATATAGTGAAACTTTGGGGAATTCCAAGGCGTACAAAGAGAATTTATCCCCCTTGTGATACTAAAGGCCTTCAGGTGTGTTAATGGTTTGGACATAGCTTCATTTCTGTCGACCTTTATTAGCTTCCATTTTGTCTCATGCAGTTCGTTTCAAATTGTGTTATGTTGTTGAATTTATGCAAATGTTAGTGAGACTTATGAGATATTATTCAAAACAGGAGCTTTTGTTGGAAAGACCTATTAATACACCAACAATCATATCTGTTGCGCAATTCCGTCCAGAGAAGGTGCACATCTCTATACAACCAATATATAAATTTAGAAAATGGAATTTTGTTGTGGATATCTGATTTGGTGATAAGTATAGACTGTATATTTTAGACTTTGTTGAGTTTTTCCTATATAGTACAGGACCATATCCTTCAACTTGAGGCATTTTCTGTAGCCATAAAAAAGCTAGATCCAGGGTCACCTAGACCCAAGCTTCAATTTGTGGGTAGCTGTAGAAATCAGGAGGACGAGCAGAGATTACAGAAACTGAAAGAAAGAGCTATTGAACTGGGCGTGGAAAAGGATGTCGAATTCCATAAGAATTTGCTGTACAGGTATATTTTCAGTTACCACATCCCTAATACTTCTTCTCCAACTTGAGGTTAATCTTCTAGATGCATACATGGTTCAGCATAATGGTTGTGAGAGTGATGATTTTTGCCCTGAGATCATACGACCAGGTGTTTAAAATTAAAACAAAGTCTCACATCCATATTTTTCTTTATGATCTCCATGTGTTTCCCGTTCATCTTTGTTGATGTGCTTTACATCTGGTACGTTATCACTATAAGCAGGGATTTAGTGGGACTTCTGGGAGGTGCCATTGCAGGGATCCACTCCATGGTAGATGAGCACTTTGGCATAAGCATCGTAGAGTATATGGCTGCTGGTGCTGTCCCTATTGGTGGGTATTATGTGAATCTGTGATTAACATATCTTTGATGTTGCCTCATGAACATATTATGCGATTGTTTCACTGACCACATGCTTTTCCTTCTATTTGCAGCTCACAATTCAGCGGGTCCAAAGATGGACATCATTTTAGAAGAAGAAGGGCAGCAGACGGGATTCCTTGCTCAGAATGTGGAAGAATATGCAGATGCTATTCTAAAGCTACTAAAAATGTCAGATGCCGAAAGGCTTGAGATGGCTGACGCGGCTAGAAGACGTTCTATGCGATTTTCAGAGGAAAGATTTTATGATGACTTCAAGGCTGCAATTTCACCAATTCTTGCTCATTCTTCCCTCTAAATAGGTATATCTTTTTGCACAGTCTAAGTGATAGGAGTACATAGAGTACCACAGGTTATTCAAAATTATAGCGAATATGAGAAATGGTTATATAAGACAATTCCTCAGAAGTTCTGTTCAGCAACGTACAGCAGACAAGATGACATCAATCCAGAAGTTTTGTTTTATAAGATAGTAATTAGTTGCCCAAGCCACTTTTGATGTTGATCTATGCAGTCTTGTTTTGAAAGTTGCAAAAGTTAGAAGTTTAGACACTGGTAAGTTATGAACAACTATGCTTCTGCTTATTTGCTGTATGTCGATCGTTTTTGGTTTTTTGTTCATAATGAGATATCATCTTTAGATGTTTACCTGTTCTGATGCCAGAAGTTATTCATGGCTGTTGTTGCATAAAAGGATGTGAATGGACTTCAAATTTGCTGCCCAGGCCCAGCAGCGAACATGTTTTAGGTGTGCTGATTTTGGGGCTGCAGAGATGTCTTTGGGGCTTCAAAGGGTGACAAAATAGGGTCATCGGGAATCAAAACCAAAAACCCCTTATAAAAATGGACTGTTTTACCCTGATAACGAAAAACAAAAAAATAGCTCCTCCTTCACTACCAACGCCACCACCACCCCGCCACCACCCCTGATAATAGCTCCGCCACCACCATTGCAGCCCTAAAACCCATTCTTCTTCTCTGAATTACCAGTGACGATAAACCATAACCACTTCTGATCTCCCTCAAATTAGGATCTCCCTCAAATTAGGATCTCCCTCAAACCATAAACAATTCTGAACAAACCCCATGTTTTCAATCATGTTTTCATTGTTTTTTTAGGTTAGAATCATCGATTTGGGCTGTTTTTTTTCGCACCAGTTGGTTTTACGGTTTGGATTTCATATGAAACCGAGGCGTTAACTAGTTTTTACGTCTTGGGATTCTTCATGAAGTAAGGCGTAAAAGATTTTACGCCTTACAAACCAAGGCGTAAGATTTTACGCCTTACAAACCAAGGCGTAAAAGATGCCCTAGTTTTGCCCTAGAATGTTTTACGCCTACCAAACCAAGGCGTAAATATTTTGGAATGTGCTCACAAAAATGTGAACCGTAAAACTCAAAACCAAGGCGTAAAAAAAAAAAAAAAATGCAACCAAGCCGTAAAACAAAAAAGTGGGGCGTAAAAAATGAATTGGGGCATGAAAATTCAGCAGCTGGTGGGCGTAAAACATTCTAGGGCAAAACTAGGGCATCTTTTACGCCTTGGTTTGGTAGGCGTAAAATCTTTTACGCCTTACTTCATGAAGAATCGCAAGGCGTAAAACTAACTGGTGCGAAAAAAAACAGCCCCAAATCGATGATTCTAACCTAAAAAACAATGAAAACATGATTGAAAACATGGGGTTTGTTCAGAATTAGTACATGAGACGCATATTGGGGTCTTTAGACTGATTAGAGACAATGAATTTTTCGTATCGGCGATGAATCGAGACGAGGAACGAAGGAATGGGAAAAATGAAGAAGTAGTTTATTAGTTTTTGTTTTTGTTTTAGGATTAGGGTTATAAAATTTGGGTTATTAGTTAAGATTTAGGGGTGGATTAATCTGTAAGGGTATCTTAGACTTTTCATACCTTTTTGGACATCCCTTATAACTATCCTTTGGATGGTTTTATTGTTTTGAAGCCCCAAAAAAATCTCTGCAGCCCCAAAATCAGCCCATGTATTTTGTGTTGGCAACCAACAAGGCACAAGCACATAATTTCATGGCGTTGGCAAGCTGGTTTGTATAAGTGCCATATTATTACCTAAAAAGTCCTTGGTCCTATATTGAATGTCACACGAATTTAGATCATGGCGAATTAACATCATCTATCCATCTGTCTGGCTTAAACTCCTGACAATCTTCTCCCCAAGCCTATATATCTAAACTTATCTAAAGATCTTGATAAGGGATGTCCATAGTCCCTATATAGTTGGTGGTTAATGTGCATTCCTGGTTTTACTACACTACCATCTGGAAGCCCAGCTTCCAATAAATTGTTTTAACTAGAGAGATTGGAGAAGCGCATTAACCAGTCACATAAAAGCAGATAAACAACTAATTCCTTCAGTCAGCAAACAAAGAATAGAAGAATCGGTGCCACATCTAATTACTACTCCCTCCGTTTCTTTTATATAGGCGGAAATAGAGTTTTTTCATGTTTCAAATTATAGGCGGATAAAATTTTCCTGCATATACTCTTATTTATAATACATGGAAATTGTGTTTGAGAAAAGACAAGGGATAAAACATGAAAAGTTATGAATTCAACAATATTTTCTTAATCTAAGAGATTTGGTCCCTCCGCCTAAAACGGAGGGAGTAGTTCTTTTCACAATTTCTTCATGCACCAACTCACTCTTTGTTCTCCTTGAAATTCAACAAGGATGACAAAATACACCGACAACTAGCCAAGAGAGCCGTAAATTACAAGAAAGCAACGCCTCAGGTTTGGAAGGACTAAACCTAACTAGAGCATGTATAGTTATCATCAGCAGCAAACCCTAAAGAGCAGCCAGGGTCCATCTCTCACGCTGCTTTGCGTAGCGGAAAGCCCAAGATGGTTGATACTCTTCCATACATCATGTAATCAGTCCAACAAGCATAACTCAACGCCAAAACTCCACCAAACACCCCCGACATAATTTTGTTAATGGTCTTCTTACTTGGATCAGCCTCGCCCGACAAACCAGCCTCGGACGACATACTAGCCTTGGACGACATAACAGACGACATATTCCTTGCTGATGCGAGTTTGGTAGCAGCTAAACGGCCAAGATGAAGACTCATTTTTCTACAGGAATAAACACAAAACACCAATTAATCCTCCTACTAGTCCAACAGATCAAGATCCTAGCTAGAAATAACTAATCCAACAGATCAAAGAGAGCAAGGAATGGAGAGAGTACCTAGACGAGATTGTTGTTGTGAGTTGTTGACAAAGTAAGATTCACTTTTTCTTCTGAAACAAAAAATTCTTCTTGAAAATACCAAAAAATATATATATATATTAAATAACCAGGCCAGAATCAACCAAAATCAAACAAGTATAACATGAGAAAACCAATTGCGTAAGAAGAAATTGATGGAGAAGAGAGAGATATAGAAAAAGGGGGAAGAGAGAATGTCTTACCAGGCAAGGCAGCCGATCCAGACACTAGGAAATTGGGGCTTCGCAACCACAGAAGATGTTTATATATAGGCGCTACCCACGTCCGATTCAACTCGGCTGATTACCTACCACACAAGGAACCCCCCTAACTACCAATTACTATCGGCACCTGCTTTTTTTCTCTCTCCCCCAGCCTGATTGTATAGCCCTGCTAAGATCAAAGACCCTAGGCCTTCTTCTTATATAGGCTTCAACCACTCCTAATACTGTCTATAGTGGCCAAAATGCTAGGGGGAAAAAATCAAATTCAATTGGAGACCTAATACAACTATGAAATGGAAACCCCCGACCAACATCAACTTAAAAACTTAAAAAAGGGTAATTTGGTCATGTATAATATCATGAGTACAAGTTTGTGCTGCCCTTAGAAAACCATGGTGCACATTCCCCGGCCAGTTCCATTCAATAGTATTATCCACAACTTTTTATTGTAGGATCTTCTCTCATGGTTGTACCTATAGTACAAAAGAAATCATGCACTCCAAACGCTGCAATCATGTTGATGTCGAAAGTAAATCTCGAAATCTCGAACACACTTCTTGCAAATCAATGATGGACCAACTTTTGCTACACGGGCTAATAATGGAAACAATTGTCCTTCTACAATTTTACGGCTCATGTTAGAAAGTAAATCGCTCGCAACAAACGCACTATGAGTCATTCGTCTAAAAACCTTCCAAGCATCAGGATCAGCAGAGTGAGGATTCCATGCACTAGGTGATATATGTTAAAACATGAGTACCGAGGGATCATAGACCAAGAGATGCGAAACCCATTTGGTTGATAATATTAATGATCATCAGAGAACTCTCTGTGATGGATTTTACATTTACATTATGATTCCTATATATAGCTACACTTATGAGTATAATCAGGAAACCCTAGAGGATAACAACAACTAATTACATTGACTAGATTAAGCTTATCCCTAACTATATAACAAATCTTGTTGCTGACTTGGTATTCTTGGCGATCTTCTAGCTTTGATGGCTTGTATACGTCATATATTCTAATACGCCCCCTCAAGTTGAACATGGAGAGAATCGAAATGTTCAACTTGAACAATATCTTCAAACGAACAATAATCGACCAGGTCATGTCGTCTTGATATCTTCATGAATCCTGTAACACAAACTTTGAGCACGGCCATTTGATCCGGAGCAACGACAGGAGAAATCACACTAATCTTCACAACTGCAGTTTGCAGCCTAAAAGGACTTGATATCTTTAAAAAAATAAAATAATGGATTGATTAGAACGATTTAAAAACGATCTTCAATAATAATTTGTGAATGGATGAACGATCACTGAAGATGAAAATTCTGATATTCAGAGATATAATGAACCTACACCAAGTATATGGAATCCATTAATTTACCAAAAATGTATGAGAGAAAATGGTATGGAAATAAACTTGGGATTGAATATATGTCCGAGATATGGGAGACAAAATTAAAGGAAATATATTCTTCACTGATTTTCTTAGATATGGAAAATATTCAGTGAAGAGATAAAGTCGATTGGCTGCGAAATATTAGCCAGAAAATATTTTCTTAGAGTATACGGAAATACCCGTATCAGAAATCCAATAATGGAATATGATGGTCTTGGAAAATAAGATGTCTAATTTGATCGATAAGAGATCGCACCAAATGATCAAAAATGAAACTAGAGTCAGATGAAGAAACACCTGATTTGAATTAAGATTTCGATTAACTATCGAAAGAAAACAAAATGATTATGGTAGTCTTTGAATCAAAGAAACCAATCTTTAATGACACAGTAAATTGACTGAGCTCAGTACATACAATGGGAAATGAACAATACTGGGAATGATGATGCAGTGAGCGGAAAAACAAATCAACACACCCTATTGATAGATAACAAGAGAAATATATTGGCTCACTAAAATTCGAGTCACATGAATCCTAAAACCAGAATTATGTGGAATATTCATCTGATTTTAAGAGAGTTAAATGAGACATAATGCCTAAATAGAGAAACATTTGTTGGTACCAATTCTATGATGTACGACACCAACGAGCCAACAATGAGCATAAAAACCCAATAATACAAGAATTACCATGATGGGATAGAAACACCATCACAACAAACTTGTGATCTTGGAGGTACAGTTAACACCATAGCGATAAAAAATAAATGAAGGTACACCATAAATATGGAGTACAATGAAGACATACTTGACATAGTATGAAACAATAGTGAGTATCAAGTATCCTGGGATACCGAGTAAAGAGGGTTAGGGCATTGTCCGGTCAAACCCACTAGCGTTGGTATGTCAAGC
>JAJJMA010276412.1:0-10138 GCA_023529015.1 Papaver nudicaule | reverse complement strand
GGCAAGCTAGTGCCGTGAATACAAGCCAAGGCGTGGCCATGGGGATAAGGACTAGGCCAAAACCGTGACCATGAAGATAAGGCTTAGGCCAAGGGCCGTGAGAATGAAGATAAGGCTTAGGCCAAAGGCCGTGAGCATGAAGATAAGGCTTAGGCCAAAGGCCGTGAGCATGAAGATAAGGCTTAGGCCAAAGGCCGTGAGCATGAAGATAAGGCTTAGGCCAAAGGCCGTGAGAAGCCAGGATAAGGCAAGGAAGGTGGCGTGGACGCCCAAAAATCAGGCCAAGGCGTGGCCATGGACGTCCAAAGCTAAGGGGAAGGAGTGGCCATGGGCATCCAGGGGTTAGGCGAGGCAAAAGATGTGGATACCCAAGTTTAGGCTAAGCAAGTGGCATGGGCATCCAAAGCTAAGCCAAGCCAATGGCGTGGGCATCCAAAACTAGGCCAAGGCATGGCCGTGGATGCCCAAAGCTTAGCCAAAGAATGGCGTGAGCATCTTGGCCAAGGAGATAGCCGTGCATACCCTAATCAGGCCAAGGATTGGCCGTGTACATCCCATTGCTAGTGACGTGAATGGCCCAGGGTTTGGCTCGAGTACGAGCTAGGCTAATGCGCATGCGTAGGTATTTTATCGTATAGGCTAGGGATATGGACCATGCTACTAGGCTAGGGTCATGAGATATCAAAATACAGCTAATGGTAATTAAATATCTTATCCCTATCATAAAATAAATTCATACCTTATCTCGAGCTATTCCAGGATGCCAGAAATTGATGCGAAATTACTCATGTGACCTCCTCGCCAAAAACCACCATCAACACCAGGATACTCCCGTTGCTTCCGTCCAGGTATGATAGTTCGGTTGTAATTTGTTCTTGGTTGCTAATCGTCCTTCTCTTTACCCTTCGTTATTCTTCCGCAGGTGAGCCCCACCCCGAGTCCCAAGTCGGACGACATGATTCCAGTTCGAGGTGTCAGGAGGAACAAGCCTATGATGTGGCTTTCTAGGGGATATGTCTATCAGGTGGGAGTGGATGAGCTTTATGTTGACTATAAGGATGCTGATACGATGGTAGTGAATCCTTTACCTCCATAGCAATTGTTTTATTCCCATGCTAACGCTCAGTTAGGCCCTCATTCTTTGCGTTCCCTTCTTGTAGGCGGGTCGTCTGGAAGTCAACGCATGGGATCTTCGAATGTGGATGACGGAGATCGGGAGGTACTTGAGAAGACCGATAATTCTTCATATTTTCGTGAGGCATCGAGTCCCGGCACGGTAAGCGGCTTCTGTTCCTTCATGTTTATGACTCTCCCTTATCCACGTGGTTGCTAACTCCCTCTTTTCTTCAGTTCATGGAGGGAACCGGCGGGTTCATACACGATGAAACGCTAATGACCAAGAGTGTTGATGGTGTCCGTATGGCTTCTTTTGTTGCTGTGGACGTGCCTGTGGATGGTAATGCAAGCGACGAAGTTGTGGATAACGGTGATACTGAGGAGATCGAGGACTCCGACCCCGAAGATACCATTGACGTCGATAGGAGGTCTAGGGAGGCTAAGATGAATACCCTTTACCCAACTCGAGGCGTGGAGTTCTCCCTTTTGAGCAGAGTCAGAGCTAACCAGGTGGTCGTAGGTGGTTTCGTTATCCCGCAGGTATATCAGGACATGTATACACGTATCTGGAAAGAGTTCGGGCACATCGCCAGAGAGGATGTGAATCGTGCTTTGGCAGAAGGCTTCGTCGGGGTCTTGTTGGAGCGGATTGCCGAGATGCGGGAGCGCTCCATGCGTGGGGTTGAACCAGAGATGCTGCAGGATTGGGAGGATGCTATAGCTGTTGCCGAGTCTGAGTCTTTTAATGTGACTTGGCTCCGAGAGAGATTCGAGAAGCGGAAGTGTTCTAAGGTTCAGGCTGATGCTGTTACAGATGAGGTTCTCGCCACGAAGGAAAGGGTGGTTGCTGAATTGGAGGCTAGGTTCGAAGAGGAGTGAGATGCGCTTTTCAATATGAGAGAATCGCGTGAGAAAGCTGGGGCTATTGTGTTGTCTGGTCTTTTCTGAGTGTTTTTGGTTTTGTTTCCTAACTCACGGTTAGGGGTTTATTATTTATTTATTTATTTTTATTCGAAAGACAATGAGGGGCAGGTTTCATGTTTTGGCTACAATAGATATTTCTTTCATAACTAAGGGTTAATTATGGTATATCTCAACCCATCTCTTCCTGATTGTTGTTACATTCATGTACCCGTCTTTGATTGGAACCAACATACAATGCCCATTCGGTGTAGACTTTGCGACCATGTAGGGTCCCTGGGTGCGTCCTCCTCTTCGTTGGGGAATCTTAATTTCCCAATCCCCTACCTTGAAGTCTCCATTGCCAAATAATGTGACTCTAAGGTGGTGGAGTTTCTTGTGTAGGAGTGATTTCCGAGAGCGATTGGTAGACTCTCTGTTGGTACATCTGTTTCCCAAGCCCAGTTTATCGAATAGGATGCTAAGGGTGTCGTGACTAGGACATAGGTTCATCCATTTTCTAAAATACTGAGAAGGGTGTGTGATCCACTCGTACCTTGTGATAAGAGCTAAGTCAACTCCTCGCGGGAGTGTAGCCCTTGTCGATTCCTCTTCGAAGTCTGTCGAGGCTCCCATCTCTTCATGTAGGGATATCGTTGATATCTGGAGATCTTCTGGTTAAGTCGAGGTTTCCGGTGGAGTCATCGCCCCGTTGAGTAGGCTTCGGATGTGGTTGAACCAAGGATGACCGAGAATCATGTCGTATTCTAAACTTTGTGTGATGACGTAGAGTTCGACTTCCGTCTGTACTTCGTTCACTGTTATCTGTAGAGTTACTTGTCAATGGGTCATCACCGACCTTCCTTCTGGATTCTCCAATGTTGTTGGGGAACAGGCGATATCTTGTAGCGAGATCCATGAAGCCTCTAGTGTTGTTGTACAGATGATGTTAATTTTCGTCCCTGGGTCCAGCAACAAGTTAGCGAGTATTCCCCATCCTTGTCTGGCCAAAAGTCCCCAGTCGTATTTCACCAAAGGTTCGCTCTGCGCCGGCGGGTGTGGCTCCTTTCTCTCCTCCAGTGGTAGTCGCCTCCCCGACACTACGTAGTAAGTGCTGTAAACATATCTCGACGTTGAGGCTTCGAGAAGCATAGGATTTCGCATAATTGGTGCATTAGACTTTCCACCCTTTGATTCACGGGTTATTTGTGGTCAGTGAGAGCCTGGATGCGCGGAGACCCCTGATGTTGTTCATGAGAATACGCCTTAGTTTTAAAGGTGCGCTCTCCGAGAATACGTCTGAAGCTGTAACACTGGGTCGTGGCGTGGCTAATCCTCCGATGGTAGTGGCAGTACCGTGGGTGTTCCTTTTCTTCGGCAGTGGGAACTCTCGACACTTCGGGTAATTCCACGATCTTGTCTCGGACCCAGGAGTCTAGCAATTGTCCTATCTCTCTTGTTGAGATGTCGTTCACTAGGTCAACTCCCTCTTGTTGTCGCTGTGAGCGTTCTCCTGGTGTCACGCCTCTCGTTATCGAGGTTGAGTCCCGTACCCTGCGCTCAGTAAAACACTCCCCATTTTTCCTCTTTCTGATGTCGTCCAAGTCCCTAGACGCAGGGACTTTGTCGGACTCATGAAGTTTTCCGTATTTCAGTAGTTGAGCTTTTTCTTTCAGGGTAGGTATTATGGTGGTCGATCGTGCCGCTGCTTCCTGGAGTTCGGAGAGAGTCTGGAATTGAAGATCTTCCAGGAG
This sequence comes from Papaver nudicaule, assembly GCA_023529015.1. Taxonomy (NCBI): domain Eukaryota; kingdom Viridiplantae; phylum Streptophyta; class Magnoliopsida; order Ranunculales; family Papaveraceae; genus Papaver; species Papaver nudicaule. The sequence continues at coordinate 6,368 of JAJJMA010276412.1, read as the reverse complement.
AGCTCGGTAGATTGTAGTCATGGTACTGGTGCAGACTTCCACTAGTTGTGGCTCCGTTATGTCTGGAGTGCAGCAGCCGAGGGCTTGTCCCCTGAATCTCTTTACATAGTCATCGGGGCATTCGCTGGTCTTTTGGTGCATTTTGCCCAGATCAGAGAGTGTTACTTTTCCAAAGATATATTCTTTGAAGAATGCGTTTATGAACTCGCTCCAGGTACTTGTGGCTCTTGGTGTGAGACAAGTGTACCATTGGTAAGCCTCCCCTACGAGAGACTTTGGAAACTCGTTGAGTCTCAAGGTGTGACTGTATTCATATTCCTTCAGAGATTCCAGGAAGCGTGAGACGTGTTCACGCGCACCACCTGTTCCATCATATCTCGGGAAAGAGGGGGCGGCGTAGTCTTGAGAAAGCTTCTGGGTCGAGGGAGTGAAAATTCGGTGATGCGGAAGTGTAGTCGACTCGTCTCTTGTTTATGTGATGATTCTTTCCACCGCCGGGACAGTAGGAGCATTTGGTAGTTTCTCGGCGAGGGTTTTGAGATAAGTTGCAATCTCCATTAAGGCAGTCGTGGTGTTCACCTGCTGGCTAGCGAGGGTGTCTTGTCGTCGAACTACTTCTTATACTTAAGGTCGTCCGCGGGTTTTCGCCTCCTCTGTTGTTGGTGTTGATCGATGGTGGGTAATTGCTACTGGGGTCCGTCTTCCTTGTAGGGTTTACGACGTTGAGGTGAATATTAAGTTTTGAGATCCCATCCCTAGTTCAGACATCTCTTTAGAGGTGACCTTCTGAAACCGAGAGATTGATCTCCCATTGTGGTCGCCAACTATTTTTACCTGGAAAAACAATGCACCGTCTCTGGGAACTTTCGTAGTGCGCGAGATCAAAATCGAACAAGAAGAGCCTAAACTAAGTCAATGGTTGTTCACGTCTTGCTTCGATCACAGAGAGGATAGAGGTTGATCTAGGGAGGGAAACAACGAAGAAACTTGAGATCAGGTTGAGAATGTGTTTCTGGGTGTAAGAGTTCAGGTTCTCCGTCGTGAGGGTGACTGGAGATTTCCAAGGCTAGAAGTGTGTTAAATACTCAGAATTCGATTGTTGCTCGTGCTCTGAGGCTTTGGTGTTCTTGAGTGTTCTTATTCTGAATGTTCTGCCTTGGAAGATAGAGGAAGCCTCTATTTATAGTATTGAACTCACCCTGATCTCTTGACAGAGAAGGTGGAAGTCGTGGACGAGTGGAGGAGTGAAGGACATGAGTTATGCTCTGTAACCGCTAGAGTCGTGTAGAACATGTCCACTCAGCACCACCTTCTCGTAACTGTCCATCATCTCTATCAGTTTCTTTCTAACTACCGTAGACCGCCAGACCAATACTCCTAAAGTTATCCCCCCGTGTGATGTTTTAATATCTCGAGTGGTATGCAGATATTGCATGGTTGTGTTGAGTTTGAGTAGGCTTATGTGGCTATGACTTTGCGGCCAGCGTGAGTGTGGCGCATTTAGAGACTCGCATAGTGGGTGTGTAGGAGTGGCCTTGGCCATTGGCCAAGGCCGGGAACTCGTGGCGCCATGGTATAGCACCTTGGCCTTGGTCCAAGGTTGAGTTTTAGTGGCGCCATGATTCATGGCGCCATGGTCCAAGAGACCACGGCCTTGGCCAAAAGGCCAAGGCCAGATTGTTGTGGCGCCATGATTCATGGCGCCATGGTCCAAGAGACCACGACCTTGGCCAAAAGGCCAAGTCCAGATTGTTGTGGCGCCATGATTCATGGCTCCATGGTCCAAGGGACTACGGCCTTACCACGGCCTTGGCCCTTGGCCAAGGCCAACTCGATTGTGGCTTACTTGTGCACTTATGTTATGGTGTATGCGTGCGCTTACGCTATGGCGTATGCATGCACTTGCGCGTATGAACGCGCTTGTACTACAGCGTGCTTGAATTCATGGCGTGCTTATCCATGGTATGTTAGACCATTCTGTGTTTAGAGTGTGGTCTGCTTAAGCCTGTTTAAGTTGTTGCATGCCTCTCAGAGAGCTTTGGACAGGACTAGAGCTTCGGTATTTCTGAGGTTGTCATTGAGACTCGGATGTTGAGTCATATTTTGAGAGGAAATCTGCGAGGATGCGTCTCTGTTAACTCTCCACCATGTACCATTGAGCAATCTAGTTCTGATATCGAGGAATTCGAGGCGATGTCGACATGAAGCAGATTAATGGGTTTATGTGATGGTGAGGTTATTAGTACTGCACCATGATATCATCCTCTCCACCGGGAGTTATAAGAGAGAACTCATAGAGAGTACATTCAGCTCGTAGAATAGGTTGCATCCTGAGCTATAGAGATGTGCCTGAGTAGGCGATCCCCTTTAATTAAGACGTAGTTATAGGGGAGTTTTACGATTTTGTCCTTCTCCCATTTTTCACCATCTACACCTGGAATGCGGCTTCCCTCTCGTATGTCCATACAAAATTTTCTTCCTTCTTTAAAATGCTGAAGAAATCCTTGCACCTGTCTGATGATCGAGAAATGAATCTACTTAATGATGTCATTCTCCCGTTCAAGTCTTGTACGTCTTTTATGGTTGTTGGCGATGGCATGTCTCGTATTTCCTGCACCTTCAATAGGTCTGCTTCGATACCGGGTTTTGTAACGATATATCCTAGGAACTTTCCTGCGGTAACTCTGAATATACAATTTGCGCGATTGATTCTCATTTTGATTTGACGCATCTTCTCCAGTATCTCTCTTAAATCTCCCACATGGGTTGCTGCTTTTTTACTTTTCACCAACATGTCATCTACATAAGCCTCTACGGTCTTCTTCAACCATGGACGAAAGATATTCTCCATAGCCTTTTGGTAAGTGGCACCAGCGTTCTTTAAACCGAATGGCATGCGAGTGTAGCAATATAATCCATTGGTTGTTATGAATATTGTTTGTCGTTGATCTTCCTCCACTAATGGTATCTGGTTGTAGCCGGAGTAACCGTCCATGAAACTCAGTAATTCATGACCTGCTATGACATCTACCATTTGGTCTATGCTGGGGAGTGGATGTGGATCTTTCGGGCAAGCTTTATTCAGGTTACTGAAATCAATACAAATTCACACTCCTTTATTTTTCTTCGGAACGATGACCATGTTCGAGTTCCAATCCGCGTACTGAATTTTCTTAATGATTCATGTTGCAATCATCTTGTTAAGTTCGGATTCCACCGCCTCCTGGTATACGTCTGCTAGCTTCCTCGGTCGTTGCTTGAATGGTCGTGCCAAGGGATTGATGTCTAAATAGTGGCATGCCAAGCTCAGATCAATTACGGCATCTCGCTCATCCTCCAAGTGAATACGTCTGCATATTCTCGTAACAAGCTTTCTAGTTCCGCTCGTTGTGCCTCTCCCATGAGTGTTCCTATCTTCACTATCTTAGGATCTTTTAGGGTTCCCAGGTTTACTTCCGTTGTTGGCTCTGTTGGTGTAAAGTTTGGAGTGTCCTCGTTTATTGGGCTCGGATCCTTTGGAGCTTCTTTAGCAATTGCCTCGCTGCCTCCTCAGATGACCTGATTGATTTATTTCTCTGCTTCTTCTCTTTTTTCCTGTCTTCGACGTTCCCTTTGATTACGTCTCGCATACCGTCTCTGCTCGATATCCTTCTCATGACAAATTTTTGATTCTAAAGTGTTCCCAATTATTTCTTCTATGCCCGATGGAGTTGGAAACTTCAGCCTTTGGTGTAGTGTCGATGCCACTCCCAGGAGTCCAAATACGCAAAATGTTGATTCAACAAATACGCAAAATGTTGTGTGCAATGTCATCGACCCTATACATAAGGGTAGTAACACCTCTCTTTTTTGGTTTTGACGCTCTACCGTTGAACCCTTATATTGTGTAATCTGATGATGTCATCGGTGTGTTATTGAAGAATTCCCTGTAAGCCATTCCAAATAGGACATCCACAGAACTCCCTGGATCAATTAATATCCTCGGTATCAGTTTTTTGTTGACGACCGTGGTAATTACTAGCGGTTGGTTGCTTGACCCATCCTCGGGAATCTCCTCAGGTGAGAAGAATACTGGCTCCAATTGTCAAGGTTCGAATTTCATTGTCTCCTTGACTATCAGTATCTCCTTTCCCTCGGAATCTCTTTTGTGTATCCTCCCGGTCGTGCCGCTTCGCGAGCTGGTGTTTTTTCTTATATGTATCATCGAATTGCAGTAGACAGGACGCAATGTTGCTAAGCTTTGTAGTTCCATTTCGTTATGTGTCCTCGACGCTCTTTATTGGTGACAGCGACCCTGAATCACGTAACTGACAAGTGAGGTCCATAGTTGTCCTTTGTGTGCTAAATGTCTGACATATATTCTACAGGTTGTAACTAATTCTGACATATGAAGTTAGTTTTGTACGACCCAATCGTCTTCCTTTAATGACGATTTTCCGACCATTTTCCTGGGCGAACCCTAATTCCCCTAGATCTACATTCTTAGAGTGATGATTTTCGCAAAATAATTTTTCCAAGTTAGACATTGTGTTAGAGCATGGCTCGGTCAACCTCACTAAGTGTTGGTATGTCAAGCTTAGTTGTCAACTTCAGTGATCGAAACTCGACCGCTAAACAACACACATTTAGGTGAAGTCATGTGAGAGAGTTAGCTTTAGGTTGTGGAAGATTTTGGTAGGATTTAGAATCACTGGTTGAAGAGTTGAAGAAAAACTGAAGATCAAACGAAGACATCCATCTTCATCATTCAACAGGTTAGTGAATCTAAATAACGCGATTCCATTATCTTTTACACTTATGCTACAAAAGACATAAACATAACTCTCAGCTTGAGCTTTACGTTATGACTTGATCACTTGAGATTAGTGTGTCTTATGATAACTCCGCTTTACCACTTGTGGTATTAATGTGTAGTTATGACGTTCCAATATTGCTTAGAGCTTTCTTTTCTTCTCCGTCTCTAAGTTAATATAAAGGTTTTTCCTAAAACCTTTTCGAGTTGGATATAGCAATGTGATGTTATCTCGGTAGTACAACGGGATTTGATCCATCACAGTATTGTGTCTCTTCTTACCTAGTCTGGCTCTGTCGGATTGATTGCATATATTTATATGAGCCAATGTAAGAGAGATCGTGACTCACACTTATGTTGTGTAGACTCGAAATACTCCTGTTTATGAGATTCGAATATGACGTCGTGGTTTGGCTCTGAACTCTGAAGTTCTGAATCATTCATTTGATTCTGTATATGAACATCTTGTATACCATATCTCACTTTTGGATTCTGAAACCATATTTGTGTATCTCAACTTATGAATTTTCAACCTTTGAACCTCAATGTAGGTTTTGATAAAACTTGACGTTGATTTCGAAACCATAATCTGGTTTTCGCATTCATAAGATATTGATCTGAAACTTAAATATTGTGACCAATGAGATATAACAGATTCAAAACTATGTTTGTGTGGCTGACAGTGACTTGAGAATCGAGGCCAATGTGTCTTGACCATGTGAGATCTAAAAGGTCGAAAAGACCCTGGGGTTTCCTAAAGGTTTATGTGAACCGGGAAATATATGCCTGTGCGTCGAGGCTAAAAAGCTGTGATGGTGAAACGGTTCTCGACCACATGGACTCTCAAGTTCGACACCAAACATTTGTAGAGAATTTAATATGTGTTTCTTGTTTCGAAACCTTAAACAAGGTTTTGTTAAACATAATCTAGATTTCGAAACCAAGCTTTAGGTTTCGCTATATGGAAACTTGGGAACCTTAAATAAGTTTCGGTCATATAATGAACTTTAGGTTCCGAAACCTTAATTTGGTTTCTGCCAAAACTGACGTACGTTTCGAAACCTGAATAAGGTTGACTCAGAATGCGTAACTTCGAAGTTCAAACTCTACATTTTTGATTTGTGCTTCAACGAATTAATTAGTTTGATATTCTTGGTTTGAAGTTTGAATTTGTTCATCTTTAATGTACAACTAAGTGGGATTGAGTTATCATCTGGAAAATGGTTAGTCACTCTAGTTAGTAGACACGTGATTACAGATCAATATTGTACGTGATTAAATCTTCGTATGCTTTACTACTTTATCAAATATTCATTTGATTATTCATTTGATGTTTTGATTTGAATTCTTGGATATCATTAACGTGACATCTATATTGGAATCAAGAATTCTGGAGATTTAACGTCTTTGCTAGTTACTCGTGGAATCTCGCACCGTACTTCCAATGGTATATCTATTTGCGTGATTCGGAACGTCTGAACCAATGTGTTCACTTAAGCTTAACACACAAGGCTTTGTCCACGTTTGTCATTGTTAGGACATTGTCCGGTCAAACCCACTAGCGTTGGTATGTCAA
>JAJJMA010276402.1:0-12016 GCA_023529015.1 Papaver nudicaule | reverse complement strand
TGTCAAGAGAATAAGCAAACAAACTAGATGTTATACAGTGTGTTATACAAGGCCACTCCACGCATATCGAAACAAGCGAGATCCGGTGAATACGTGAAACAGTCAATCCCACACCCCACGACATATTCTCACATCGTATTAGCATTATAATACTGCTCAAGCAGCCTAGCAACTCATAATTGAGTTCATCGATTGAATAGACTCGCAAAATTGACTAGCTAGCTTATACATTTTACATGCATAAACCGATGCAAAGTCGATCATGTGATTTCAAGTTAGATCCGACATAAATGGGAGATAGCTGTTGACTTTAGAAAATATACACGTACACTGTCTACTTTGAGTGGATTGAACTTCTATCCACATGTAGTGCACCCAGTAAAGTAAGACTGGGATCTAAATCTTACCATCACACAGACTTTTGCGAAAATGCAAACCTGACCTTAGGCTATCCAGTGGCTGTAAGGGTAGAAAATGTCTTTGCATAGTAGTAGCATCCTAGGGGCGAAGGTGTATCAGGAAGGTCACTTATGAGAAGTATGGAATCACTGGTAAAGCTTTGGGCGAGGCATCCTAAAATATGAAGTATTAGCGTAGCATCCTAGGGGCGAAGGTGTATCAGGAAGGTCACTTATGAGAAGTATGGAATCACTGGTAAAGCTTTGGGCGAGGCATCCTAAAATATGAAGTATTAGCGGTGCATACAGAAGAAGCGGGCGAGCCAAGTAACATTAGCGGGAACAGTGGTGTCACGGCGAAGGTAGTTGAGAAGTGGTTGAGCATTGATTACTTGTCAGAACGGATAGATTGTCAGAGTTGACTTGTTGACTCAGTGGAAACCTCGTCAGCAATCCTTATCCTTAAGAAGACTTGCTCGCCAAGATTGGATAGCCTAAATACTACCTCGGCGACATACTCTGTCGGCGAGTGAAGACAAGTTAGCGTCAGAATGTAATTTGTCTGTATTAGCTGTATAGCACTATGTAATCCTCTATAAATAGCGAGAGAAACCTTTGGAAAGGGGGTTGGACATTTCATGGTTTGGTCTAGAGAGAGGAAAAGTATCTACTTGCTCTCCCTGGCCCAAGACAGAAATTAGGGTTCATAGTGTGAGATCTAACTTAGAAGATTGGCAAGGTGAGAGTTGTAATCAAGTTGATATTAGTGAAAACCCTTGGATGTAGTCCTCATTTTAGAGGGCGAACCAAGTAAAACCTCTTGTCAAGTATCTTTAACCCCTTAGTCCTTATTGTCTATCGTATTCATGATATGATGTATGTTTGTGTATAGTATTTGGGTGTACAACCTAAGATCTAACCCATGGGATTTTAGGCTGTTACAGTGGCTTCGCTTAATATTGCACCAAATGTGTGTTTAATTTCTATTTTTGAATAGCTGGTCACGCTGTTACACCTCCTCCTTCGTAGGATTAAGGAGGAGCAACCGGGCAATGTATATCCAAAAACTAGATCTCTCGTATACAACTGTCATAAATGAAGACTAGATGAAAAAACAAGACAACTGAAGTCAACCAAATATCTCTGAATCTCATTTTAGCATAGGAGGAGCAAGGACCCTTCACTTATACTAAATGTGAAGTTCATGAAAAGAACCATTCTGAGTTTTCTTATGCTTTCTCTCTTTGAATTATTTCAGTTGAGAAGATCATTGTTCGTAATACATGGCTGTTGAGTTAATTGGAGGAGCTGTGGTGGGTACAGCAGTATCAGAACTACTGAAGGTAGTTCTGGCGACTAAAGATAGAGTTGTGAATTTCAAGTCCTGTTTCGAGCAACTCAAGTCCACACTGGAAACAGTGATGGTTAAAGTCCAAAAGATACAAAAGGCAGATGAAGAAAGAGGATCAGACAGCAAAAGACACGAAGTAGACGCATTGGTATCCAAGTTAACGGATGGAAGAGTTCTTGTAAAGAGGTGCTTGAAAGTTCAGTCTTGGAACTGGTACTTGAGAAATAAGTACTCACTTGAAATACTTGAGTTGGACAATTACCTGGTTAAGGTTTTTCAAGTGCACGTAACCGCAGCTATCTGGTCTGATGTCGGGCAGATTTTAGCTGACATACAACACATGAAACACAATTTTGCTTTGATGCGAGAAGCAAATGGAGGTGTGGTTGACGTTAACCAGGAAAGCAATCGGAAGTTAGATCGATACGATGGACGAAGAACAAGCAGTGGAGGTTTGATCGGTGTGTTGCGCTAAAAACCCGCGGAAGCGTTTAACCAACAGCTACAAAGATAATCTTAATATGCCAAGAACACAAACGCACACAATCAAGAAGACAAGAATTTAACGAGGTTGAATCCTCGGGAAGGAATAAGTGATTTTATATATTATCGTACAGAGAGAATATATAAACCCAAGAGAGAAGAAGAGCTTCTGGTATATCTAATAGGTTCTCCCAAGGGCTCTATTTATATAGGTTACATACTTACCCTACAAGTAAAGGGTTTCCTAATACTTGTCTACAAAGAACATTCTAGACATACATAGAATTTCCTAGTTTAGGCATAAGTAAACATCCTAGAATTATCTAGATGTTTCCACCAACTAAGTTTGCTTTCCAAACTTAAGTCCACCGACCCATATCCTACAATTTGGTATCAAGTGGGGACAATATCGGTACTATGTGGTCGGGCCCGAGTGGGCCCGACGGTCCGTTAGATCCTTCAAATGGTATCAGAGCTAAGGCTACAAGTGGTCGAGTAGTTATGGATGTCAAGACCCTTGGGTAAGGTGCCCAAGGTGGGTGGAGTTGGTGGTGCGGAACATTAAACTCAGGTGGAGCAAGGCAGGCCGACATGGAGCTAGGGTTCATTGGTGGAGTTAGACCTGATCCAATCTGACTCAGGTGGAGCACGCTCTAAAGGCAGCCAAGGCTCAACAAGTTGACTGTAACTAAGCTCGACGGTAGTAGACGGACGATGATCGTGTATGGTAGATTGAGTTGGCATGCAGTACACCTGGAATGGTGCCAATCAATGTGGAGTTGTGGACATAAAGGAGCAAGGGTGTACCTCAAGATGTTGCATAACGGTGACTGTACGACGATGGTTGGTGAGATGGCTCTGGATCTCGCCAAGGTGGAGATTGTTAGGGATTGGCTCGATCATAGCCATAAGGGATAGTCCCACATTGAATAAGCGGAGTTCAAGGTGGTGCCTAATAAGTGATAGAATCTCCCAACATAGTACCGAGGCCTTTTAAGATAAAAACCCCACACCTTAACTTGCTCAGGTGGTTAAGTGGGGACAATATCGGTACTATGTGGTCGGGCCCGAGTGGGCCCGACGGTCCGTTAGATCCTTCACGGTGTTACCGAAGAACTGGACCAGAAAATATACCAGTTCGGAAAAGAGGTAAGCAGTAACAGTGCAGGCAGATCAAGGGATTTGGTCGGAAGTGAAGCCTCACAACATGGATCTGCTGGAAAGTCAACTTGGGCAAACTATAATGTAGTGGATTTGCTAAGGGTTGATGCTGATGTTGGCTTACTTGGGGAAGGAAATTTTGGGGCTGTCTACAAGGCTTCTATGGGCACGACCAACAGTGTATCAAGAGGTTGAAGCCAGTCGACATAGACATCAGGGAATTCGAAAAGCACATGGAATTTATTGGGAGCATCAGGCACGAAAACGTAGCTGATCTTCGAGCATATTACTGTTCCAAGGCGGAGAAGCTTCTTGTGTATGATTACTACCCTGAGGGCAGTGTTGCGGAAATGTTGCATGGTACGATCTCACTTCATATATATATATATTTAGCACGTCTTTAAAGCATGACTTCAACTCTCTCGTAATCTTTTGCAATTAGTTTTTTTTTCTGTCAAATGAGTGATATGTTGATGATTTTTATAGCACCTGGAATTTAAGGGATCTCCTCTACTTGGTGAAAGTGAGGGTGTTTCGAGAAGTTGTTTCCCGACGGGATACACATCTAGAAGTAACTTTTCGACTTCTGGAAGCAAAAAAAATCAGAAGTTAGTTTGGCAATTCAATTTGAAATGACTTCTGGAAGCAGAAAAGCTAACTTTTTCTGAAGCAAAATCTTTTTGCTTCTGACTTCTGGAATTGACTTCTGCTTCTCCAGGAGCAGAAGTCAGAAGTCCTTCTGCATCCAAACATGCTATAAAATGTCAGAAGTTACTTTTCGACTTCTGATTTTTAAAATTGATTTTTACTTTTAGAGTAGCAGAAGCACTTTTTTCCTAAAATATTTTTGCTTATAATTTCTGGAATTCACTTATGGAGTTTTACTTGTAATGGGTAACAAATTTCCGAATGCTCTCCAAAGTAAAAATGTCTATATATATTTATTTTTTTTCGACTTATGGTATCCAAACACCTTCCAAGAGCTTTTTTAGATACAAAAGTACTTCTGACTTCTGCTTCTTCCAGAAGTCATTCTGAAATTGTATAGCCAAACTAATTTTTTGCTTTTTGGCTTCTAGAGTCGAGAAGATACTTCTAATTGACTATCCAAACAAGCTAGACTTACAGGGGTGTATTGGATTGAGATTTATATGGATAAAAATAGATAATAGTTTACATGAATCTAGTGGATTTATAATGTTTTTTTAAAACAATCCTGGATACTTATAGATATATTATTTTGGATTATAATGGATAAAATTTGGGATTAATGTAGATAACCAAACAATCCGTCCATAAGTTGTTGTTGTTGTTGTGGTGGTGGTGGTGTGGTGGTGGTGGTGGTGGTGGACGGTGATTGGTGGTGATTAGTAGTAATGGGGTGGTGGTGCTAGTTGGTGTGTGGAGGTTTTCATGGTGGTAGTGGAGGTAGTGGTGGTTGTTAATGGTACTGGTGGGTGAAGGTGGTGGTGGTGCTAGTTGGAAATAGTAGTGATGGTTGTAGTTGGTGGTGGTGGTGGTGTTGCTGGTTGGAAATGGTGGTGGTGGTGGGTGGCGGTTATTGTTGGTAATGGTGGATGGTGGAGGCAGTGGTGGTGCTGGTTGGAAATGGTGGTGGGTGGGTACCGCTGGGGTGGTGGTTGGTGGTGCTGGTGCTGGTTGGTGGGTGGTGGTGGTCGATGTTGAACATGGCGTACCACGATAACAAAGAAAACCAAAAAAATAAAATAATAATAATAATAATAATAATAATAATGTCCACAAGAATCCACGTAACTCTTGTGGTTTGGGTTGAGATTGATATACAGTCGAAACTCTTTAAATTAATAGCTTTGGGACCGGCGAAATTTATTAATTTAGAGAGATTATTAATTTAACGAGTTAAATTTTAGCTTGTCCAAGCCTAGTTGGGATCACCGAATTCTATTATTCTAGAGAGATTATTAATTTAACGAATATTAATTTAAAGAGTTTCTACTGTAAAATAATAATACACACATTTTGCCTACAAATATCCATAAGAATCCTAATTTATCATAAATGAATTGAATACCTAGGATATTTAATGATTCCGTATATATCCTAATTGAATACCTAGAAGTTTTGAGGACTATTAAATATCCAAATAAATCCTGATCCAATACACCCCTGTTAAAAAGAAAACACTTATTTCTTGCCATTTTGGATGCGCCACTGCACCTGCATATATCACATTTCTCCTTTGAATCTGAACCAGAAATAGATGACTCTAGAATTCAACAAACAGAAGAAACTCTAGGAAACAAAGCAGTTCGAATAATGGAGTATGGTTTTCTATCTTCATTTAGGACTCGTCTTAATCATTCAAATCCCAGAACTAGGTATTGAATCTGAACTGGAAATTGCAATAATCAAATTAATGTTTTTTTCTTTTTCATATTGGTTTTGTTTCAAATTATTTTTACACCTGAGTATGTGATTGCACTGACTACTCTTAAGTCTTAACTAACTTAGCTGTTGAAAAAAAAAAAAAAAAAAACCTAATAATTTTTCATTTTTCTACACATTCCATGTCATACATGTAATTTTTGTCTAGACTTGTTTGTGCATAAATTATGTCATTATTTGAAAACATAAATAAATTGTGGTGACAAGGCAAAATTTAGGTCCAGGTGTTTCTGTTTGCGGCAATTCCTCACACGCCATTAGAGAACCTGCTCAAATGGCTTGGTGCTTTATATTAGCATAGCAGTAGTGAGTAAACACTGAAATTCTGGCAATGGTAGTTTTTGTTAATCTCAATTGCTCTCTTTATTGAGTTTTGTAGTTGAAATGCTTAACATTTTGTCTCAAAGGTGTGGATGAAAGGCTGTGATTTGTCTTTTTTGAGCAGTTAAGTATAATCATATGGCTTAGTACACTTTACGAGGAGCGTGAATCAAGTACCTCACATGCTAACAATTACTCATTGTTATAACAAGTACTATAATTAGATAAATTAAGGTAGGTACATAAAACTATAAACTGCAGCAATACAACGCAGCAGGAAGTCGATTATCTAGAACTGTTAGTTCAGGGAATAGGCTGGGTTTTGAACCTAGATCTTGGCGCAAATCCTAACAAATTCACTTAACTCATCTAAACTTTAAACCAAGACATGTTCATTGTAATAAAATTCTTGCGAGTATGCATGCTAGTCATGTCTGAAGTAATCTTGTTAAAGAGTTGAGTTGCTAAAATATCAGTGCTTCTTTCATATTTTTTTGTAGGAAAATCTGGGCCTTGTTTAACCTTCGAAACTCGCCTCCGGATTGCAATTGGTGCGGCCAAAGGCATTGCTTACTTACACACACTAAACAACGCAACATTTTTTCACGGGAACATAAGATCCTCAAATGTTTTCGTCAACAAACAAAACTGCGGATGCATTTCCGACATTGGCCTAGTCAAACTGATCAATCTAGAACCTAAAACTATCAAGGCAACTGGTTATCACTCCCCTGAAATAACAGACCCCAAAGAATTCTGCCAACAATCTGATATCTACAGCTTCGGAGTTGTTCTCCTTGAACTCATCACTGGGAAATCTCCTGCTCTTGATAAATGGGGTGATGATGCTCAGGCTGTTGATTTGGTTCAGTGGGTTCATACTCTGTTTCCTGATAGTGTCAACCGAAGTAAAGTATTTGCTTTAGAATTGTTGAAGGCAGATAATGACATAAAAGACGAATTGCTACTGATGCTAAATATAGCAATGATATGTGTTTTTGAAGATCCAGATCAGAGACCAAAAATAAGTGATGTAGTGCAACTCTTAGAAGATATTCCAAGAGTTATCGTGGTTGATATTTACCAGGAATTGAATAAGCAATTTGATGAATTCGAAGAACGAAGACCAAGTAGTGGAGGTATGATTGGTTTTACTGAGGAGGCAAAGCAGAAAGTAGATCAATATGAAAGACAAGTAAGTAGTACTAATACAGGTAGACCAAGTGATATAGTTGTACTCGATAAGTTGATTATATTTATCATTTTCTTGCGAGGTTCCTCCACTATGATTTTCTTAATGTAAGTAGTGCTTTTGATAGTAGTGCTTACCTGTCTTCTAAATTCGATATGCCTAAACCAACATATATTAATTGCAGTTCAAGGATGATACAAGTGAAGCTAAATATTGTGCGCCAAAAGGATGTGGAAAGACAACTTTGGCAAACTGTAATATATCGGATTTGCTAAGGGTCGATGCTGATGCCGGCTTGCTTGGAGAAGGAAATTTTGGGACTGTCTACAAGGCTTCTGCAGGATCAACCAACGGTGTTGTAATCAAGAGGTTGAAGCGAGTCGACATAGGAATCAGGGAATTTGAAAAGCACATGGAATTTGTTGGGAGCATTCGGCACCAAAATGTAGTTGATCTTCGGGCATATTACTATTCTGAGGGGGGGAATTTTCTTGTGTACGATTACTACACTGAGGGCAGTGTTGCTAAGATGATGCAGGGTCTGTCTGTCTGTCTCTCTCTCTCTCTCTCTCTCTTAGAAAAGAAAAAAGAAAATTATTACTTCTTACTCTCCCATTATGTTTTCTCAATGCGCATCAGCTCAGCATAGTACTATTGTTGTCCGTTGATGTCTCTTTGATAACATTTTGCAGGAAAACCAGGAGCAGAACCCATATCGGGAAGTCCTAAATGCCATTTAGCATGGGAAACTCGGCTAAGGATTGCAATTGGGGCAGCAAAAGGCATTGCTTTTTTACACACTCTAAACAGCGGAACGTATTCACACGGGAACATAAGATCATCAAATATCTTCATCAACACCGAAAGTTATGGATGCATTTCTGACGTTGGCCTAATTACACTGATCAATGTACAGCCTCAAACTGTTCTCAAGGCAACTGGTTATCAAGCCCCAGAAATAACAGACACTAAAAATTCCAACCAACTATGTGATATCTATAATTAACCAAAGAGGAGTTGCTGATAGCCCATGTAGAGCTATGAGTATGTGCATCCAATTCATAACCGATTGGCCAACTATGTGATATCTACAGCTATGGAGTTCTACTCCTTGAACTCGTAACTGGGAAATCCCCTGCTCTTAGCAAATGGAGTGATGATGCTGAGGCTGTTGATTTGGTTCAATGGGTTAGTTCTGAAATCCGAGCTAAATGCTCTTGTGTATTTGTAATGGATTATGATTCACGGTCATCGGAACCCTCACAAATCAACTCAATGAAGGAGGTGTTGCAGATAGCAATGAATTGTGTTCTGGCAACTCCAAGTCAGAGGCCGGCCCTGAATTATGTGGTAAAACTGCTTCAGGATATTCTAATTGATTACATGAAACAGAAATCTGAACATAAGTCAGAATCAGAAGTTGTAAGCGAGAGTGGAGGCTTGGTCATTCGTGTTACCGAAGAGCCGAAGCAGATTGAAAAAGGAGTAAGCAGTAGAGGTACATGTAGATTAGGGGATTTGGGTGGACCTGATATATCTGGTTCTTCTTGTGAGTTTCTTCCACTATTACCATTAGGTAGCATACTATTTCCTGACACTGCTGTTAAAATTGCTGTTGAATTGGAAATGCCGAAGATGTATCTGCCATTCAAGGATGATACCAGTAATGCAGAGTATCAAGCGCCAAATGGATGTGGAAAGACAACTTTGGAAAACTATAATATAGAGGATTTGTTGAGCGTTGATTCTGCCTTAATTGGAGAAGGAAATTTTGGGGAGGTCTACAATGCGTTTGGTGGGATGCCTAACAGTGTTGTGATCAAGAGGCTGAAGAGAGTCGACATCGGTAACAGGGAATTCGCAAAACACATGGAATTTGTTGGGAGCATTAGGCATGAAAATGTAGTTGATCTTCGAGCCTATTACTATTCTGAGGCTGAAAAGTTTCTCATGTACGATTACTACGCCGATGGTAGTGTTGCTAACATGATGCAAGGTCTCTCTCTCTCTCTCTCACTCTCTCTCAAAGAAACGAAAAATGAAAATAAAAAAACATCGAAACTTCATCACTACAGCTGTGTTTTCTTATCGTGTTGCTCCAAAGTCAGCCTAGTGCAAAGGTCAGCTATTGATGTCTCTTTCATAACTTTTTGCAGGAAAACAAGGAACAAAACCCATATGGGGAAGTCCTAATTGTCATTTAGCCTGGGAAACTCGGCTTAGGATTGCGATTGGCGCAGCAAAAGGCATTGCTTTTTTACACACACTAAACAGCGGAACTTTCTCACACGGGAACATCAGATCATCAAATATCTTCCACAACACCCAAAACTACGGATGCATTTCAGATATCGGCCTAATTAGACTGATCAATTTAAACTGTCAAACTCTCCTCAAGGAAGCTGGTTATCAAGCCCCAGAAATAACAGACCCTAGAAACTCCAACCAACTATCTGATATCTATAGTTACGGGGTATTTCTCCTTGAACTCATAACTGGAAAATCCCCTGCACTTGACAAATGGGGTCATGATGATGACGCTGTTGATTTGGTTCAATGGGTTATTTCTGTTATCAGAAGCAGAGGCTCTAGTGTATTTGTAATGGATTACGATTCACGGTCGTCAGAACCCTCACAAATCAACTCAATGAAGGCGGCGTTGAAAATAGCACTGAACTGTGTTCTAGAAACTCCAAATCAGAGGCCAACACTGAATTATGTGGTGAAATTGCTCAAGGATGTTCTCACAGAATACATGAAACAGAAGGCTGATCATAAATGGGAGTTTTCAAACCAGAAAGGAGGTCCTATCCTTGGTGTTAGTGAAGAATCGAAGCAGATTGCAAAAGGAGTAAGTGGTACTAGTAATACATTTAGATTAGGAAATTTGGGTCGGCGCCAAAAATCTGAGTTTTCTGTTGATCAGTTTCCTCCATTATTGTCAACAAGTAGCATTGTATTTCCTAATACTACTACTAAAGTTTCTGTTGAACTGGAAAAGCCAAAGATATATCTGCCGTTCCAAGATGATACAAGTGTCGCGGATTATCGAGCACCAAATGGATGTGGAAAGACAACTTTACCGAACTGTAGAGTATTGGATTTGGTGACTGTTGATGCTGATGCAGGCTTAATTGGGGAAGGAAATTTTGGGTCTGTGAGCAAGGCTTTTATAGGAACGACTAATAGTGTTGCAGTCAAGAAGTTGAAGCGAGTCGACATAGGAATCAGGGAATTCGAAAAGCACATGGAATTTATTGGGAGCATTAGGCACGAAAATGTAGCTGATCTTCGGGCATATTACTATTCTGAAACAGAAAAGTTTCTGGTGTACGATTACTACACTGAGGGCAGCGTTGCTAAGATGATGCAGGGTCTCTCTCTCTCTCTCTCTCTCTCTCAAAAGAAAAGAAAGGAAAAAAAAATCCCACTCCCACTTTGTTTTCCCATTTTGCACCAACCTCCTAGTACAAAGGTCGGCCATTGATGTCTGTGATTACATTTTTGCAGGAAAACCAGGAGTAAAATACATCTCGGGAAGTCCTAATTGTCATTTAGCCTGGGACATGCGACTAAGAATTGCTATTGGTGCAGCAAAAGGCATTGCTTTCTTACACACACTAAACAATGGAACTTTCTCACATGGTAACATAAGATCTTCAAATATTTTTGTCAACACCCAAAACTACGGGTGCATCGCTGACATAGGCCTCACTAAACTGATCAACCTAGAGCCTCAAACTGTTCTCAAGGCAGCTGGTTACCAAGCCCCAGAAATAACAGACCCCAAAAACTCTGACCAACTATCTGATATCTATAGCTTTGGAGTTCTTCTCCTTGAACTCATTTGCGGGAAATCCCCAGCTCTTGACAAATGGGGGGATAATGCTAAGGCTGTTGATTTGGTTCAATGGGTTATTTCTGAGATTCACCGCACAGGGTCTAGTATATATGTATTGGATTACGATTCAAGGTCGTTGGAACCCTCGCAAATCAACTCAATGAAAGCAGCCTTGAATATAGCAATGAAATGTGTTTTGGCAGCTCCAGATCAGAGGCACACGTTGACTTGTGTGGTGAAATCACTTGGGGATATTTTAGCAGACTACATGAAAGAAAAGGCTGAACATAAAATAGATGTTTAAAACCTCAACACATCTTCAATCTAGATTTATCTACTTATATTCATCCACATTGGGCTACTGAGCTCCAATATTCATGTTTGTTTTATAACTTCATTGTTAATGTTTTTCGTTCTTTTGGCAAGATCATTCATGATTTCATCAAACTGGTGATGTGAAACTTGTGTACGATTGTACATAAAATCTTAAACAATGGGAGTGTCGGTGTGTCAAATACGTGCTATCTATCTAACTATCTCCTACGTGTCCAACTTAGAGAGGTAAGACATCAAAGCATGATATATAAACTATCACAACTCAGTGATATTTAGAATTCTTAACTTTCCCTTCTCTGCAATTTCTTCTTTCTTTTATCAAATCCTTTTTTTTTTTTTTTTTTTTTTGAAAGATTTCCTACAAGAGACTTTGATTGAGAAGAATTAATTGGGCCGACCGACCGGAGGGCCCGTAAGGAGGGAGTCCCTTTTATGACTACTTTTTTTGTAAAATGTAGAGTAACACAATTGAATCAATTTGACAAAAAAGATTTTGGTAGGAGACC
>JAJJMA010276396.1:0-16135 GCA_023529015.1 Papaver nudicaule | reverse complement strand
TAACGGACGTCAGCTAGGGGAATCAAGTGCGTGACGATCAGTGGGGATCCAGAGACGTAAGGAAGGCGACAATAGCCAATTCGCTTGGAGGGCTTGAGTTGGTCTCTGCTACATCCCAGACCGAAGTCTTATAGTAGGCTAGTGTTTGTAGTCAGTTTGTACTGGGCGGTGTTCAAACTGGACGAGGTCCCGAGGTTTTTCTGCAAGCAGTTTCCTCGTTAAAAAAACGTTTGGTGTCTTGTGTGCTTTTACTTTCCGCATTATAACTCTGATTTATAATTAAAGCACCAAGTAGTACGTTATTGCCTAACTGTCGAGATTACTCCAGTTAGAGGTTTGGATATTGATTTTTGAGATCGTCCAGACTTTAACCATAAGACTCACGAGCCAAAACGAAAAGTTGGTAGTATTTCGGTACCCCTCCTTTTTCAGTTGGTATCAGAGCAGGTGAACACATTCAAGACGTAACTGTCTGTGTTTATCTAGGCTTGTGAGTCATGGATCAAAGCGTAAGAGCTTGTAACGTACCACCAAAGTTCGATGTCACAAACTACTTATGGTGGAAGACTGCAATGACTTCGTTTTTGCAAGCCCGAGACTTCAAAACTTGGGTTTATGTCGTTAAGGAATATATACCACCGACTGTTGTAGTTGACGGTAAAACTGTTCCTAAAGACATAGCGGTTTATGATGATGTGGAAACACTCGCCGCTAAGCAAAACTATGATGGGCTTAATGCTATCATTCATGCAGTTACACCTGATCTATTCCATCACATAGCTACATGTGAAACCTCTTTCGAGGCTTGGAAAAGATTAAGGAATGTATTCGAAGGTAATACAGCAGAGAAAGAAGCTAGACTTCAAAATCTCATGTCCGACTGGGAAAACCTTCGAATGCTTGAGGATGATACCTTTGAAGATTTTAATCACAAATTGTCTGAAATAGTCAATGCCTGTCACACCTATGGTAAAACTATTCCGGAAAGGGACATTGTGAGTAAAATTCTGAGGTCGTTACCATCAAGGTACGAATCCAAAAAGCATGCCATCCAATAAGTACACGGCTCAGACATGACAAGAAGTGACCTTGTTGCAAAGCTAAAAATCTTCGATCATGAGCACAGTAACCCTAAGAACATTGGGCTTAGAGCAACTGGGAATACAAGGAAACTTGTAAACGAAGAGGGTACTTCGAACACCGACGCCGGCAATCATAGTGGGAATGAATCTGATGAAGAGATATCTTTGATAACTCGTCAGTTTAGAGATCTTCTAAAGAAGAGAGGTAAACGTTTCATCAAGAACATCCCACCATCAACTCCTAAGCCTCATGATAGAGTCCCACCTAAAGAAGGGAACAAAAGAGGAGATGATGATGATATGCCACAATGCTATAGATGCAAAGGTTTTGTCCATTTGGCTGAGGAATGTCCAATCGGAGAAAATATACCGGAGGGAAAGCCTTTGCAGCCTCACTTGATGATTCATCTGATGTTTACTACTCAGCTGATGAAGAAAGTGAAATAGCTCTGGTTGCAGAATGTGTCAAATCTGATAACGTGGGTGATTCCAAATCAGAACTAGAAACATGTCCCACCCCCATGGACACAATCTCTAGTGACATATCCTGCAAAGAGGTAATCATCCCTATGTTACACAAGCAACGCCTTGTTAGGTGCAACTACTGTGCTAAAAAGGGACATGATTACAAGCAGTGTCATGTATATAGACGTAAAGTCAAGCATGCCAAAAGACTGCAAAGGAAAGCGGCCAGACTCATGAATGTGATTCAAATCTTTGAAGCAGCCAATAAAGATCGAAATCACTCTAACTCCTTAAGGGCAACACAAGGAGCGGAGAAATTCAAGAGAGCCAGAACTAAGAAAGGCAAACTTAGTTCGGAAAAAGACTTAATACCACTTCAAGAGCATAATCATGCTCTACCTTCTTTACACTAAGTGCAAGAAGGATTGACATCTCATCCATTGCCCCCTTGGGATGAGAAGTCATAATGTGGTCGGGCAAGTCCTAGAGTCTTTTTCGTTTTCTGTATCTATTTTGTAAGTAATTGATAACCCACAATGTAATTGTATAAAATCCCAATGGTTGGATCTTATACAATACACCCAAATATCATACATCAACATACACACAATCACTCCTAAACATGCATCTAACAAGAGACATAAGAAATATTAAGGGAGTAAGGTTAGAGATACTTGACAAAACGTTTACTTGGTTCGCCCTTATGTCAGGACTACATCCAAGAATAACACTAGTATAAGCATGATTACAACTCTCAATTACCTTGCTAATCTTCTAAGTATGCACTCACAATAAGAACCCTAATTTCAGCCTTGGGCTATAGAGAGCAAGTAGAATACTTTCCCTCTCTCTAGACCAATCCGAAATGTGTCCAGCCCCTTTCTCAGAGGCGTCTCTCGCTATTTATACAAGATTTACAGTAGTGCTACACAGCTAATACAGACGAATTACACTCTGACGCTAATTTGTCATTACTCGCCGACAAGATATATCGCCGAGACAGTATTCCCTCTATTTACTTCCCGGCGAGTAAGTCTTCTTGAGGATAAGGATTGCTGACGAGGTTTCCACTGAGTCAACAAGTCAACCTGACAATCTATCCGTTTTGACGGGTAATGAATGCTCAACTACTTCTCAACTACTTATCACCTTCCCCCGCTACGTTATTCTTACTCCGCTGATACTGCTTATTCCGCTGACTCCTACTTCACATCTTACCACTATGCCCAAGAATTGGATACTTCGCCCATAGCTTCCACTGTTGATTCCATACTTCTCTTGAGTGACCTTTATGATACACTTCCGCCCTTAGGATGCTATTACTATGCAAAGGCATTTTCTACCCTTACATTTTGCCTCTTTCATTTCCAAGATCTTCGATCGCCGGGGATGAAATTTTTTTTCTTCGCCGAAAATGCCGCACCCACGTTCTCCACTTCTGCTTCAGTTACGCCGCACGCTCTCCACTAAATTTCCGTTATACCACGTGTCTCTCTCTCAGCCTTCGTTACGCCATGTGTCCTTCATGCAGCCATTTGCACTTTATGACTGGTAACCGTTGATACCCGCGATCTCCGCCACTTCTCCACGCTTTGTAACCGCTGATTGGCAGTTACATTTTTCCTTCCTATAAATACTGGTGGACTTTCTCGCCCTAACCCTTTACTTTCTTCTTCTTTACTCGAGCAGAAATTTCCTTTCAGAGCTTCTCAAACCCTAAATCCTTCCCTGTTGCTGCTGCTACTGTATTTCTTCAAGGATTCCTCCATTTTATCACAAGCTTTTTATCATCTCTCTGCCTTCATCTTCCTTCCTTTTACCGGATTAGACCTGTGCTTTGATCTCCTTTAACCGCTGCTTAGCCGGATTTGTTCATCTTTTCCGGTCACTTCGACTTTTCCGGTAAGCCGTTATCTCGCCTGAGTCCTTATTCCGATATCTCTTCTGTGTCATGGCTTCTACTACCCAAACTTCTTCTAGTTCTGCAACTCCCAAAACTCAAGTCTCCACTTCACCAATCAATGAGGTTGAATCTCCCTCTTCTCCCGTCGCTACTAAGGATCTTACACGCCCATCTTGGAAAAAGTGGTCAGAGTATTGCGCTTTTGACAAAGTGTTCATTGCTCCTTTAACATTGACGCCCCTAAAGAAGGTGACAAAGGCCTCTACCCCTACTACTCTAGAAGATCTTCGAACGCCGGACCAACATGGCGAGTGTGCTGTGACTGCTTATGGCACCCTCAAGGCTGGGAAGGCGGATCTATTTCCTTTATACGATCCCGCCGATACATTCATGTGTGATCTATTTCTAGCGATCAAGAAAAGTCCCTTCCAACTCACGGCGAACGCAATTCGTATCTTAGTAGAATGGAAGCTTCGCCGCAGCAACAAGACTAACTACCCAGATTTGTTTGAGGAGGGTAAGTTTTCTCCCGAGGAGTATACCGTTGAGAATTTTTTAAAGCAATATGATGTTCTTCCTTCCTCAGTAAAAGGTGAGCCCTGGGCTTACCGCTTTGTCACCAAGAAAAGGTTTGCAAAGAAACCAGCAGAAGTCATGCTTGGTGCTGTAGACGCCAAGGAGGTTACTGGTACTACCACGGCGAGAAAGAGTTCTGAGACTGGCTGGACCAACATACCTTGCACGCTGGAAGGTCCTTGGTTGCTAGGATGGTGTAATGCTGATAGGACGATCAAGCGACTAGACTTCCTCGGGGAACACAAGCGCTTCAAGAATCATGACTTTACCCATTTGGACTGGGCGGAAGAAAAACAATATCTGGACGCCGATGGAAAGATACAAATAGACTCCCAGGGTAACTGGCTGGTGTTGTCTGCTGCTGCCAAAAAGTCTGCCAAAAGGAAATCCTCCTCCCAGGTAATGGATAATTTACTTTCAATGAATATATATCTATATGCCTCTCGCTATTTCCTAACCGAGCTTCGAGAAAGGCATAGCTGAAGATCTAGGAACAAGCATACTAAGTTTCTTATTTTAAAAATATATCGCATATATTTTTAAAATATATATCTATATTTGCCTCTGCTTGTTTCAAGATCTGATGGGTGTGCCGTTTATTCGCAGAGTACTCCCGCCTTGACTCCTGAGGAAGAACTCCGCCAGACGCTGAAAAAGATCAAATCAGATGCTGTCGCCGAAGGCTCTCAAGGCGAGACCTCTGCTAACACAGGAAACACTATGCCTCTGCCGTCCGGTACTGTGCTGCCTCAGCCAAGTTCGCATCGTACTCGGCGTTCAACTTCTGCTTCCACCACTCCTTCTTCTAAGAAATCTTCCACCAACTTAAAGGATAAGACCCCTGTTACCCAAAATTTAGCAACCATCTCTGAAGAAAAGGACGGCGATACAGTGATGACTGACGCCGAACCAGTGAAAGAATCTTCGAAAACTCC
Source organism: Papaver nudicaule (assembly GCA_023529015.1). Lineage (NCBI taxonomy): Eukaryota > Viridiplantae > Streptophyta > Magnoliopsida > Ranunculales > Papaveraceae > Papaver > Papaver nudicaule. The sequence continues at coordinate 11,174 of JAJJMA010276396.1, read as the reverse complement.
TCTTGGGCGAGAGCCTGTTGTTCCTCCCGCCAAGTCTGACAATGATGTTTTCATTCCTCCCGCTAGGGATATCTTTACTGGTCCCTCCGGTAGTTCTAGATCTCCTGTCGCTCTTACAAATCTTCATAGAATGCCTTTTGGCGATAGAGATCCTGGGCTCCCAAGAAGGAGTGATACTGGCATGATAGTAAATAGGCTCGCCGACTCTTTCTCCCGACTGCTTTCCCTGGAAGAAGAGAAGAACAGTCCCATTTCCCTTTTTTACGAGGCTATGTTGAAGTATTCTACAACTGGCTTGGCCCATTCTTCAAATTTAGCCTCCGTGGCCCACGGGTTGACTCCTTAGGAACATTTTTTTATGGCCGCCGCGGTAACTATTCATTTCAATGTGTTCTATTATTAGCTGTTATGTTTAGCTTTGCTGATTTCTTCTTTCGCTTCTGCCTCAGGGATTTCAACATTGTTTAAGTCTTATTGATACTTTTGACGCACAAAGCGATAGGGTGAATTTCCTGTCTTGTGAAAACGAGGATCTCGAGCGCCAGCTAAAGGAAAAAGAGGCAGAAGCAACAAAGTGGCTCAATGCTAGCATCAAAGAGTCCACTGAGCGTGATGAACTTCAAGGTACTTTTCTCTTTTAACTTGCAGACTAAAATTTCTTTGCATTCTAGTCTTTCGCCGAATCCCTTAGATCTTGCCCCTTCCAAGGTTGCCGTCAGCATTCTGACACACGACTGAAGCGAGCTGAAACCGAGATAGATAACTTGGTGAAGGCTAATTCTAAGAAGTGCGATATGCTGTACGGCCAGGCTAAGACTATTGAGTGGTACCGCCGAGAGTTAAATTATGTTAACGAATTAAATGTTAACCTTGATAATCTTCTCAAAGTTTCTCAAGCCGATCTAAAGTGGATGGAAAGCGAACGCGATAATGCCCGCCGACTAGCTGAACTTAATAACAAACGGAAAGAGGTCGCCATTGTGGACCATATTAGAGCGAGCTCTTTGCGTTTAGAGGAGAAGGCGAGAGCTGATAAGCTTGCCTCCCGCCTTAATACTGTCATTTCTGAGAGAGATTTCGCCGAACAGGAAACGCAAAGGTGGAAAGATTTCTGCAAGATTCATGGCGATCGCGCCAGAGAACTTGACAATCAGCTAAAAGCCCAACTGCGGCAGGTGGCCACTGTATCCGGTTCTTCTGTTAACGCTAAATTTGAATCCCATCTACAACTCCTTGTAGAAGCCCAAACTGGTGCTTGTAGGCACGTGAGCGAGTTGGAAGGTAGATTTCTAGGATATTTCTCCGCCTGACTCTTCATACTGCCTCGGTTTCTGACCCCTATGCTTTATTTTTCCAGGGCGAGTCAAACAGCTGGAAGAAGAATTGAAGAAGCAGCATAAAACTGTTGAGGACCACAAGCTTTGTACCGACACTATCTCTGAATTGGCTGGGAAACTCATCCATCACCATGGTTGCGAAGAAAGGCTGCAGCAGGCTGTGGAGGCTCACCGCCACTGTCCCAACCAGATTGTTGAACTGAATCTTCAACTTCAAGACCACAAGAAATGCCAAACCAGTATCGAAGGCCTTGAAAGTAAGGTGAAGTACTTGGGTAAAATCCAGAGTGGACTTCAAGCTGATTTGAGACGGGCTCAAAAAGATCTCCAAGCGAAAGATGTCAAACACAAGCAGCATTTACTCCTGATGGACTTCATCGCCGTTCAAGAATATGTTAACAGGGAATTTCCTAAGATGAATCTCGAGATTCCTGCCGAATATGTTCTTACTCCTAAGGCTTCCGCCGTGAAGGAGGTGGTGGATTGTGATGACGGCGAGGGATCAGGATCCAGCGGCGAGGAAGATGTTGAGGAAGAAGAAGATGTGGTTCAGGAGGAAGAAGAGGAGGAGGAAGAAGAAGAAGCGGAAGAAGATGATGACAAGGGGCAAGGAGAAAACACAAGCAGTGGCCAGCCTGAGGGTGGAGAGAGGACTCGTGACGGCGAGAACCAGACTGCTCCATGAACTTAAAGAGGACCGGCGACTTTTCTTTATACCTTCCTTTCATGCCTCTGCAATCTTTTGTTTTTGTAAAGAACGATTTGCTTGCTTTTTTTTGTCAGAAAGGATTTTTGTTCCTTTCATCTTTTATTATGGCTATGCTTGGATATTACCTTTCCTTTTTGTAATGGACAGTTTCCCTTTTAAAGTATTGTTTCCTTGTCTGTCAACACCCTTTATTAGCGGACAATTTTCCTTTAATCCCTTCTTCATATTTGCTTCTATCTTGTCTTCAAAGACTTAACTTGTCATTGAGTGAAGTCCTGGTCCTGTACAGCCAACAATTTCTCAGAGCGACAGGATTAGATCCCAGCCGTAACCATTACTTGTGCCCGTCGGCGATCTAATATAAGCTGCTTGGGTTGCCCCATAGACTTTAATACACTATAGCTTTCGCCAGGGGTGATGCTATGGCGTAGACGGATTAACACACCGACGGCTCCGCCGAATGTGATGCTAAAGCAAGAGGGTTCTTATTCGCCCAAACACTTACAGATCAACAAGTAACACGACTGGCCTTACAACTAATCTTGGGTCGGACTAACTCTTACAAGTAGGTGCGTTCACTCAATGCAAGCAAGCTTTCTTCATAAGAGATCTTGGCTCTTAGTTGATTTTATTGGTTTGGACATTATGCCTTCAAAGATGGCACATGGCCTTAGTACCTGATCAGGGTTTTGGTATGGCTTTTAGTGCCTTGGGCATTTGTGCCTCTGTAGGTGGCTTTTATAGCCTATTGCTGAGTATTTTGCCTCAGCTATTGTGCTCTTAGAGCTTTTGAATTCTAGCCATCACTGTAGTTAGATTACCCAGTGAATGAAAAATGTAAATGACTCAGTAATTTGTTAACGGGGTTCGGCGCATGATAGCAAACCTACGTCCCCGGATCTTATTCGCTGTTGTTTTACATCCGTTAATAAGATTTCTTGGGTATTATGCCCGCCCAAGACTTCGGATTTTACATTGTTTCCTTCAGGGGTAGTACTTCTTAAGGAACCTGGCGTTCCATGGATGTTCAAGTTGCACGCCATGCTCATCAATCAATACATATGCTCCTGGCCCAGCCACTCTTTTGACCACATAAGGGCCATCCCATACAGGTTCCAATTTCCTGCATCCTTCTCGCTGAGACGGGGGAATTTCTCGAAGTACCAACTCGCTGGGCAGATATTCTCTTGGAATCACCCGCTTGTTGTATTCTCTTGATAATCGTCGGTGATAATTCTCCATGTGAGTAAGGGCGATCAGCCACTGCTCTTCTAAGTCATCCAGCTTGGCCAGAATCAAGTCTGTATTCAAGTTCTTTTCCCACGCCTCATGCTTTGTAGTGGGCAAGATTACTTCAGATGGGAGTACTGCTTCAGCACCAAAAGTGAGTAGGAAGGGAGACGCTCCAGTCGCTTCTCGAACTGTGGTTCTATACGACCACAAGACATTGTGTAAATGCTCACACCATGCCTTTTTGTGCTTCTCCAGCCTTTTCTTCAATCCCATTCCAATAGTCTTATTGGTGGCTTCTGCCTGCCCATTACTCTGAGGGTATAAGGGAGTTGATTTTCCTAACTTGACGCTGTAGTGGGCGAGTAACTTTCTTATGTTGTCGCCGACTAACTCTTTTCCATTGTCTGTACATATCTCCGCCGGTACGCCGAATCTACAGAATATGTTCTCCCAGATGAATGTGAATACTTCTTGTCCTGTCTTCTTCCTGATAGCCTTAGCTTCACACCACTTGGTGAAATAATCTGTCGCCACGATAATGTATTTCCGTTGTCCGGAGCCTGTAGTTAATGGTCCAATAATATCAATGCCCCACTTGGCGAAAGGCCAAGGGCTGAGCACTGAATTTAGAGATGTTGCCGGCGCCTTAATTCTTCTTCCATACAGCTGGCATGGTTTGCATCGCTGAACATATTCTTTTGCATCTTTATTCATCCAAGGCCAGTAATATCCTTGCATTCTGACCTTCAAGGCTAAAGCTCTTTGGCCACTATGATTCCCGCAGTCTCCTTCATGGATCTCTTTTAGTAACTTATTGCCTTCTTCCCTTTATACACAACGCAGTAGTGGTCCAGAGAATGACCGGCGATATAGGATTCCATCTCGAAGTTCATAATTCGCCGAACGGCTGATGACTTGATGAGCTAAAATCTGCTTTCCTGGTAAGGTTAAGCGGTCCAAATAATACCGTATCGGCGTTCTCCAATCTGTCTCAGCTGATTCTTCAGTGCTTGTTGCCAACACTTCTCGTTGCCTTCGTGCTGCTACCGATGGCTGCATCACTCTTTTAATAGCTATTGAAGGAACATCTGGATTTGTCATCATCGAGGAGATAAACGCCAATGCATCGGCGTGCCTGTTATCTTTTCTGCAGATGTGGCGAAACTTGATACCTGTGATCCTCTGGGCATACTCCCTAACAAGTTTTAGGTACTTCTGCATAGATGGGTCTGCCGTCTGGTATCGTCCAGATATTTGCCGTATCACTAGCTGAGAGTCGCTTGTCAATCTGACATTGCTGTTACGCATTTCAATGAGTATTCGCATGGCATGAATAACCGCTTCGTATTCTGCCTCATTATTAGTCGCCGGGAATTCTAGCCTTAGCGAGTGTACTATCCTTACCCCTTTCGGCGAAATTAGGACAATCCCTATTCCATTTCCTTCTTTATTTGATGAGCCGTCCACGTAAACCTCCCATCCGTCAGGACTGCACTTCAATAAATCTGGCACTTCATGTTCTTGCTCATCCAAAGAGGATGGGATTTCTTCTATCTCTTCTTCTTCATAAATTGGGAAGTCGGCGAGGAAGTCCGCAATAACTTGTGACCGCTGAGCCGTACGTATTTCATACTGGACACCGAATTGCTCAATCTGCTGATTCCACTTGGCGATACGTCCCACCCGCTGAGAGCTGTGCAAGATAGACTCTATGGGAGTTTTAGTGAGAACTACAATGGGATGAGCATGAAAGTATGGACGTGGCCGCTGAGACGCAAAGACCAGCGCCAAGATCAACTGCTCTATTTTAGTATAATTCTTTTCTGCCCCTTGCAGTGTTCTGCTGATATAATATATAGGTGTTTCCCCGCCTTTGGTTCTTACAAGTACTGCACTTATGGCAAAAGATGTTGCAGCGAGATATATTCTGAGTTCTTCGCCGTGTTCAGGTGGTTGAATTGCTGGGAGAGTGGCGAGATACTTTTTAATGCCCTGAAAGGCAGCTTCATGTGCCTCGGTCCAGTCGAACTTTTCTCCTTTTTTCAAGGTCTGGAAAAATAGTTTGCATTTATCGGAGAACCTTGGTATGAATCTGTTGAGAGACGCCAAAGTCCCATTGAGCCGCATAACATCTTTTACTGTTACCGGCGAAGGCATTTTTATAATTGCCTTAATCTTTGCTTGGTCAGCTTCCACTCCTTTCTTCGTGACGACATATCCCAAGAACTTTCCTGAAGTCACACCAAAAACGCATTTCGCCGGGTTAATCTTTAGCTTAGTAATACGCATATGGTTGAATATTTCTCTGAGGTCTTCCACGTGAGTTTGCTTCTTCTTGCTCTTAACCAGCATGTCATCGACGTATACTTCCATCGTCTTCCCTATCCACCTTTCAAACATCTTCTGCGCCATTTCTTGGTAAGTAGCGCCGGCGTTCTTAAGTCCAAATGGCATTCGAGTATAGCAAAACAATCCTTTGGTGGAAAAGAAAGCTGTGTGCTTTTGATCTTCCTCCGCCAAAGGTATTTGGTTATATCCTGAATAACCATCCATAAATGACAGCAACTCGTGGCCAGACGTAGCATCTACCGTTTGGTCAATACTTGGCAGTGGGAAACTGTTCTTTGGACAGGCTCTGTTAAGATCGCTGAAGTCGATGCAAATTCTCACTCCCTTGTTCTTCTTAGGTACTACCACCATGTTAGCTATCCATTGTGGATATTGTACTGGCCTTATTATACCGGATGCCTTCATTTTGTCAATTTCTGCCTCTACTGCTTCTTTGTAAGCTGGAGCCAATTTCGTTATCCTTTGCTTGAATGGTCTGACCTTTGGATCAATATCTAATTTATGACATGCTATCGCCGGGTCAATACCTGGCATCTCGTTCATGCCCCAAGAAAAGACATCAACATACTCCTTGAGTAGCGCCTGCAGATCTGCCGATTCGTCTTCATTTAACAGAGTGCCAATCTTTACCATCTTTGGATCCTGATCATCGCCGATATTAACATCCTCAGTGGGTTCCACCGCCGTAAAATGTAGTTCTGGTTCTCCCATCGGCGATGGTTCCTTTAATTGCTATAAGGTCTTATCTCCAGACTTCGCCGAATCTTCTACCGAGTTTACTGAGTGCACATATGTGATTGGGTTGGCGATGAAATCTTGAATCTCCTGCTCCTTAACTGCTTCCTTGCCGAGCTTCTTTTTCTCTGCAATCTTCGCTTTTCGATTTTCTCGCATTTGCACATCCGCCGAATTACAAGCCTTGGCCACTGCTAAATCTCCTACATACTCGGCGACTCCAAATGGTGTGGGGAATCTCAGGCGTTGATGATAAGTAGAAGGTACTCCCTTCAAACTGTGGAGCCATGGCCTTCCCAGAATTGCGGCATACGGCGAGTCAACATCCACAATACAAAGAGTAGTTTTCAAGAAATAATCCTCGCAAATCTTAACTTTAAATTCAATCTCGCCCTTAGGCTTAGATGCGATGCCATTAAACCCATAAATGTTATAGGAGGAGACTGTTGGCGAGGGTATTTTATCATCTTTCGCCCTCATCGCCTCAAAGGCAGTATTAAAGAGGATATCCACGGAACTTCCCGGGTCAATAAGCACCTTTGGCAACCTGAATTGCTCCATCTGAATGGTGAGAACCAAGGGATTATTATGATTTCTTCCCTCTGGAGGAATTTCTTCAGCGGAGAACCCAACGCACGCCTTCATCCAACCTTGCAATGGCTCTTGCTTAACAACAACACTACAAATTTCATTTCCCATTCTATCTCGCTTATGCACGCGAGACAGAACATTATCATGAAATTCATCTCTGGTAATCTTTGAATGTACAATGGAAAAGCAGTCTAGTTCCAACAAATCTCGCTCAACTTTTACCTCGTACACCTTTGGAATCTGAACTGGAATGGCTTGAATTGGCTGGACCATGATAGGAGGTGGTGGTGGCAACTCTAAGAATTCTTGGAATTTCCCCAGGCGGATGAATCGATGAACTTCTTGTTGTACGCCGGTGCAGTTCTCGGTTGTATGGCCATGGAACTGATGGAATTGACAAAAGGAATTGGTATTGGTCGGCGGGGCCCTTGGGTTTCCTCTGTTATAAGGATAGCGGATGTCATCCCTACAATTTGAACTTTCAATTTGGCCAAATGCATCTGTGTAGGAGACACACAATTTTGGTAGAGTAGCGTCTTGGAAAGGTTGCTGGTTGCCTCTGCCGAATTTTCTGTTATCTCCATTGTATCTTCTTTCACCATTTCCATTTCGCCGATTATCTCTTCCTCCTCGTCCATAGTTTCCTCCTCGATTGTCTTGCTTGTCACGTCCATCATAGTTCTCTCGCTTCTGCGAATTCCAATGATGTTCGGCGGTAACTTGCTGTTGTTGCTTTTCTGCTTCAGGTACTATTATCGCCGAAGAGGGATTCTGTATCAATTTTCGCTGTTCAGCCTTCAGCCATTCTTTCTTAATTTCTTCTTGATCTTCCGGCGAGAAACTATTGATCGAGTGAATTTGTTTTGCTCTTTCCTTCTTCAAGCGAAGCTCCTCTTCTCGGATTTCCTCATAATTTATCCATTCATCCTGTATTGCCCTCAAAGTTTGCATATCCTTCGGCATCTCCCAGAATAACTTTTGATACAACGGGTCTGACGTTTCCATGCCACTAAGGAATGACCTTATCTTCTCCTTTTCTGAAACCTCTGATCCTACCTCGCTACTCGCTTTCCTCCATCTTTGGATAAAAATTTTGTAAGTCTCCGAGGTTCTTCTCTTGATGTTGAATAATCTTTCCACGCCAGTCCGACTTCTGTTATTCTGAATAAAAGCACGCAAGAATTTGCATTCTAATTTCTCAAAGGACTTAATTTTTCCTTCTTCAAGCCCATCAAACCAAGCTAAGGCTTCATCTTTAAGGGTAGCGGGGAAAGCCATACACATTATGGGATCAGATCCTACCCAGGCCGCCATATCTCGCTTGTAAGCTCTCGAATGCTGCGAAGGGTCTCCAGTTCCATCATAGGTGGAGGTGAATTTAGGCGTTGAATATTTAGGAGACACGTACCCATATGTGATACATTCATGAAAGGGTGTTTTTTGCGCCTCCGACAGTGCAACCCTATACTTCGACTCCCTTGAAGATCCACTCAAAGCTTCCACTTTATGCTTTAGACGGCGAAGATCCTTCTTCATCTCTTTATCTACTTTATGCTGCCGCTTAGAGCTACTATGGTCTTTGTTATCTTTTCCAGGCACATTCACCCTTCTGCCTCTTTCGTCATACTTCGCCGATGAATCTGAAATTCCTGATGTGCTGGTTCCACTCTTCCCGGCGAGTAAGTCTTCTTGAGGATAAGGATTGCTGACGAGGTTTCCACTGAGTCAACAAGTCAACCTGACAATCTATCCGTTCTGACGGGTAATGAATGCTCAACTACTTCTCAACTACTTATCACCTTCCCCCGCTACGCTATTCTTACTCCGCTGATACTGCTTATTCCGCTGACTCCTACTTCACATCTTACCGCTATGCCCAAGAGTTGGATACTTCGCCCATAGCTTCCACTGTTGATTCCATACTTCTCTTGAGTGACCTTTATGATACACTTCCGCCCTTAGGATGCTATTACTATGCAAAGGCATTTTCTACCCTTACACACAATTAAGCACCTTTCATTGTCACTAGACATAGAGCGTAATATTGAGCCTTGCTCCATGGAACTCATGATCACCAGTGGTCAGACTGTCTAAACGGAAGGTTAAAATTGTTTCTGGGAATCTCTAAAAGAGAGACGCGTCAATGAAAAAACAAAAATTCGCGAACCCGGTTCCCGAACCGCTCCGCGTCATCAGATCGATATTAGGGTAAATCCTATCATATCTGGTAAGTTAATGTAATCCTTATCTCTTCGAGACTCTTGAAAGAACTGTTTATAAGGAAATCAGAAGTTTATTCTTATTTCATTCTAAACTTTTCAACATGGTAGAAATCCTTGATATTACTTCTCAAGGCAAGGATCCTAAGTCATCTGACAAGGCTACCATGAAACCAGATGATCCTTGAAAACAGCCAAAAACAAAGGAAAGAAACCCTGGTTCAAGAGGAAGAAGAAGAAGAAGTCAAAATCTGACAAGGAAGAAAAGCCCTCTCAGAAGAATCAAAGGATTGCATCCATTCTTAAGGAATGCAGAGAAACAAAGAGAGAATTAAGATCTCTTGGAGAAGTGTTTCTGAAAACTCTGGCTGTTCAACAAGATCTTGTGAATAAACAAGAAGAGCTTATGAAAGAAGTGCATAACATCTCTACCAAAGAGACTAAGGAATTCGAGTTTGATATTCCTATGCCCATGAATGAAGATAAAGATATTGAGGAAATCAATAACTTCGTCATGACTTCTTTCAAAGAGAATTAGTTGGTTCCTTGTGAGAACTTGTTCTTACCTTTGCCTAAGGAATATAAAGTAAATCTGCTTAGTAGTTTGCCTTTCATGCTTTTAGAGTTTTTCAAGCATGTACTACTTTATTTCATTAATAAAAGTTCTTTTTAGATGTTATTAATGATGTTTGCAATACTTGATTTGTTTACCTCAATCTTATTGCAAAACATAGCTTTTTTCCATTGCTTCGGTAGTGACGTAAAGCTGTGTCTGTTTACAAAAGTTATGCTTTTTCCATTGCTTCGGTAGTGACGTAAAGAAACTTTTGATTATATGGTTATTAGGGTTTTCTCAAACTCAGAATCATATAACTCTTTTTCCGAAGTTGGCTAAGGAAAAGAGATTATTAACAAAGCAAAACTGGATAACATTCAATTGTTCTTGTCCATGTTAGACTTTGTCAGTTGTTCTTTATTGAATAACACCACACGGGGGAGAGTTCTTTTGAACTTGCGCTTAATAACAAATCTTTTTGGGGAGCGTGGATGTGGAATATTGGGAGAAAGTGTATCTTTATTTCTCCAAAAGGTGAGAACTCAGGAATCTTGTTGTTCAGATTACCTAAGTATACCATCTTTAACTTGATATGCGAGTTCTTGGCTTCACCTGTTCTTATAGGTGTATGAAACCCTAGTCTCAAACTACTTTGTCATATTTTTGTGACAAATAGGGGGAGAATACATATGGTTCTTGTTCTTGTGGTTGTTTGCATTACCATGCATAACCATAGGGGGAGAACATCATGTGCTTACTTGTTGTGCTTTTCACAAAGTATCAAGTAAGGGGGAGTAATTAAAGCTGAGATCATGCATGGTATCAAGAATGAGTAGAATCACTTTAGAAGTTCTGATACACCAACTTCAAAGATTGCTCGGATTCTTACTCTTACGCACAAACAACATGTGGGATGAGAATACCAAACCCACGTAAGCTTAAGCGTACCTTTATGGTTGTTTGAGCTGGTTATGTTGTGACTGCTGACTACGGATTCATCAACAAGAGTTTAACGAACACATCAAGACTCAAGGAGAAGTTGAAGAATTCAAGAAATCAAGAACTACATCTGGTTAGTACTTCATTGTATATTATTTGAATCCATATGTAAATTGATTTTGTCACTAAAATTGACAAAGGGGGAGATTGTTAGGGCATTGTCCGGTCAAACCCACTAGCGTTGGTATGTCAAGCTAGTTGTCAATTTTAGGTGTCAAAAGTCAATTCTTGATTTAGCCTACTAGAGTTTAGATTTCGGAAATGGGATATAGACAAAGTAGTAGAGACCTTGAAGACGAAGACTGTGAAGACAAAGAAGACATCAATTATTCTTCATTGATAAAAGGTTAGTAGGAGTTATGACTTTATGGATTTTCTTTTATTTCTACTTCATCTATGCTTTCGAAATAGTCGACTACTTTAGTAGTGATAATAGTGATTGAGAT
>JAJJMA010276367.1:0-10755 GCA_023529015.1 Papaver nudicaule | reverse complement strand
AAGAAAGATAGTTAAACTTGGCTTTACAATCCCTAAGTAAAGTCTTTTGTAATTCTCACCTTGTTCGTGAAGAACAGAAATAGCAGAGAACGACTTATGTAGCACACGCACCAGCAGGGATGGTTTGTTAAGCTACATGTATGCTTATTTATAGTGATGGTTGCTTAAGGATAAAGCTAAGATTCCTTGTGCAACAAGTTAGCTAGTGACCGTGTAAACACGTCCCGTTACTTAACTTGCACACAATGAATCTAGTCTCCTTTCTATTGTAGAAACTAAGTAGTGTTTATCTAACAAGAGTTTGATAGATTATAACTACCTCATTTAAGAGTTTTGGTTTCGTAACAATTGTGAAAGGATAACCTTATCCCTTGACTAGGAGATATTCTACAAAACTTATCTCTTAAGAAAGATAATGTAGAAAAACTATAATCAGGACGAACCACAACACAAGTGTGAAAGTGGGCCATCGTAGCTAGGAGATGGACCTCAGAAACACGACAGGAAACCCTAATCGTAAATCCCGAGGAGGCGGTTCGCGAACCCCAACGCTTTTGAAAAGCGTTCCCGAAAGTTCCAGAAGATTCCAGAAGCTTCCTACTCCTTTTCCCGAATTCAACTTTTAGCCACGCTTTTCAGTTTTAATAAATCACTCATAACTTCTTCGTTATACAACGGAATTAAGTGATTCTTGAAGCGTTGAATTCATATTTCCATTCACTATAACATGGAGACCTACTCAAAGGTCAAAGGTTGCCTTCACTATGATCATATGGACCAAATCTCCTCGGGTTAATATACAATGATGTAATTTCACCGTCATAAGCATTGTTCCACATAGTGAGTTCATTACTTCGATAGATAGAGATAAGAATAACAAGAGTTCAAGGAAAATTCAATCTTTACTAACCTTTGTTGATGGAGTCCTTGATGATGTCTTCGTGTGTTCTTCATCTTCGTCTTCAAAGGGTGGAGATCGACTTTAAACTCTACTACCTCTATCCTATCCCGAAGTAAACCTTGAGTAGGCTAAATCAAGAACTGTGTTTTGACACCTAAAACTGACAACTAGCTTGACATACCAACGCTAGTGGGTTTGACTGAGCAATGCCCTAACACTGACTGCCCCAGTTTAAGTATAAGTTGTTCTTTTTGGGTTACGATGGGTAACATATATTTCAAACAAAGTATGTATAAATACTTGCCCCTGTTACTCATTTTAAGCCAAAAAATCAAACCTAATTTTATCCTTACTGTGCGTATCAATACCGACTTTTGCACCATTCGAGTATTGTTGTATGCTCATTCTGCTAGGTCAGTCGCTAATCATCAAATGGTTATCGGAGCTTTGTGCTTCTGAGTCCAGTTTGAAGGTCATTTTTTGAAGTGTTTAGCCCAGTCACACTGATTGCTAAGCCCTGGCCAGGGGGAAGCAGAGTCAGATGTGGGGTGTTTCCCTATCAGGATCTTGTCTCCGTATGTTAGGGATATTTGTTGTATGTTAGGCATCTCTTGCTATCGATTGGAACCTCTGGTCTTACACTTATAGACGCTAACGAGGTTAATCTGGAGAGACTACACATGGAGTATTTTACCTATTTATACGTTTGCTGGATACTCTTATCGAAGGTTTGGTTTCGACGGTATCGCGATGATTTTGGGCTTTATGTGCCTCTTTTTATTAGTAACGTAATTGACGCCAGTTTGACACATTGATTTAACGTGGTTCGGAACCGAAATACCTACGTCCACGGGTGACAAATATGCATTATTTTTATTTAATAGATCTAATTATATACATGTAGTTATGTTGATCGCAATGATGTCTGATTCCCGTATAGGTATCCGGTGACGCTATTTACACGCTTTAAGTTGACGCTGCTTTCTCTAGTAGAAATCGAACTAGTACTTGATATGCGAGGTCTGCAATTCCTCTCCAGAGACAGATACATCAATGGTGTAAACCTATATCTTCTTCCGGCTGTGGTGCGCAATCATGCGTTTCTTGAAAACTAAAAATGTTGTAATACTTGATAAGCGAGGTGTGCGATTCCTCTCAGAGATAGATACATTTATCGGCCTGAGCCTACATCTTCTTCTGACTGCGGTGCGCAATCATGCACTTTTTTGAAATCAGAAAACATTAAGGATAATAAGGCTTCAAATACAGTGCATTCCAAGGATGGCGCAGAGTATGTCCCTTCATGTTCTTCAAAACATACGATCCCTTCCCAGCTATATCGTGGATTATGTACGGCCCTCCCCAGGTTGGTGCGAATTTTCCTGCTTTCTTTTCCTTTTGGTACGCTGGGATGACTCTTAGCACATATTGCCCTACCACAAAGTTTCGGATCCTGGATCTCTTGTTGTACTCTGCTGCGAGTCTCTGTTGGTAATTTTCCATTCGTTGTAATGCTACTTCCCTTTTTTCTTCAAGGTCATCCAATTTTTGTAATATGAGATCCGAATTAAGCCCTTTCTCCCACGCCTCTGTTCTTGTGGTGGGAAGAATCGCCTCCGTGGGGATCACTGCTTCAGCTCCATATGTGAGTAAAAAAGGTGTTTCTCCCGTTGCTTCCCTTCTCGTAGTGCGGTACGCCCACAAGGTATTGTGAAACTGCTCACACCAAGCTCCTTTCTTGGGTCCCAAAGTTCTTTTCAGGTTTAGTGCGATGGTCTTGTTTGTGATCTCCGTCTGTCCATTGCTCTGAGGGTAAATGGGTGTAGATTTTAACTGCGCTATTTTGAAAAGTTCGAACAATTCATCGACATGCGTTCCTGATAATTGCGCCCCATTATCAGAGACTATGGCGGCGGGAATTCCAAATCTGCAAATGATATTCTCGAATATGAAAGTGAAGACATCAATGTTTCTAATATTAGCCAAAGCCTTGGCCTCGACCCACTTGGTGAAGTAATCCGTGGCCACTATCAAATATTTTTGCTTTTTTGTGCCCATCACTAAAGGTCCAACTATGTCTATTCCCCATTTCGCAAATGGCCAAGGGCTGAGTACGGAATTCAGTGTTGTGGTTGGGCCTCGGATCCTTCGAGCGTAACGTTGGCATTCTTCGCATCTTTTAGACATGCTTGCTGCGTCATTGTTCATGTATGGCCAATAATACCCCTGCATCCTTGCTTTGTGTGCCAAGGATCGTCCCGCACTGTGGTTCTCGCGTCTCCATAGTGTATGGCGACTAAAATCTCATGGCCTTCCTTTCTGGACAAACACCTGAAGAGTGGCCCAGAGAAAGACCTTTTGTACAAAATTCCTTGGCGTAACTCGTAATTCCTTGCTTTTGACTCAATCTTCCTTTCTTGTAGGTAATTTGATGGCCTTAGTCCTTTTTCCAACAATCGGCGAATTGGGATTCTCCAGTCTTCTTCCGCATCGACCATCATCTCACGGTTCTTTTCCGCTTCCTCAATAAGGTTTTCCATTGTGGCTTCGTCCTCCAAATCTTCTCATGTGGTCATTCGTTCCTTACTTGCTACCATGACTTCCTTTATCTTGATAGAAGGTTCATATATTCTGTCGATTTTGATTGTGGTGGTGGTTGGATCTCTCATCATTGAAGATAGGAATGCTAGTGCGTCTGCGTGGCGATTATCCTTCCTACATAAGTGTCGAAACACGACTTTTTCAATTTGGGAAGCGAGACTCTGTGCCAAGGCCATATACGCCATCATGTTTTCATCTACAGTTTGGTACTCAAGTTCAATATGCCTGATAATTAACTGGGAATCACTTGTTAGTCGTACGTCACTGATATTCATTTCTATGATTAGGCGTAATGCGTGAATTACTGCCTCATACTCGACTATGTTGTTCGTATGTTCTTCAAACTCCAATCTGAAAGAGTGTACCATGCGGTCTCCTGTGGGAGAGGTGATAACAATACCAATTCCCGCCCCTTCTTTATATCTGGATCCATCAACAAGCACTTCCCATCACCGTGAGTTTAAAGGAACTAGAATGCTGTTGAGATCCTCTCTGTCTTCCTCGAAGCCTGGTATATCGTCAACGCCATCATCATTGTCCAAAGGCAAGTCCGCTAGGAAATCCGCAAGTACTTGAGATTTTCTTGCCGTGCGGGATTCGAAGATAATATTGTGTTCCCCCAGCTGGGCGTTCCATTTTGCTATTCTTCCTACCGCTTCTGTGTTACCAAGTACAGCTCCCAGTGGTGCTTTGGTGATAACACGAATGTAATGCGCGTCAAAATAGATTCTTAACTTCTGGCTTGCATGCACGAGAGCTAAGATGAGCTGTTCTAACTTGGTATAGTTCTTCTCTGCTGGGGATAAGGTTTTGCTCACGTAATAGATTGGATGTTCTTCCTTCAGATTAGTTCGGACCAAAACCGCACTCACCGCGTTGCTTGTAGCCGCAATGTACAACGCTAACACTTCATCTCGCTCGGGCTTTTGAAGAATAGGTATCGCAGCCAAGTACTCATTTATTTTCTAAAATGCCTGCTCGCACGCTTCAGTCCATGCGAACTTGCTTTCTTTTTTCAGTATGTTGAAGAAATGCTTGCATTTGTCTGATGATCTAGCGATGAACCTTCCCAGAGCCGCAAGACTCCCATTAAGTTTCTGAACTTCTTTTAATTTTCGTGGTGAAGGCATGTCTACGATTGCTTGGATTTTTATTGGATCTACTTCGATTCCTCTTTTCGTGACCAAATATCCTAAGAATTTTCCTGATGTAACCCCGAAAGTACACTTGTCGAGATTTACCTTCATGGGACATTCCCTCATAGCCTGAAAAATTTCCCTTCGGTCGCCGAGATGATTGCTTGTCTTTTTGCTTTTGACGAGCATGTCATCCACGTATACTTCCAGATTGTGCCCTATCCATGGTTCGAAAACCTTGTTCACCAACCTTTGATATGTTGCCCCTGCATTTCTTAGACCAAATGGCATCCTTGTATAACAATACAATCCTCTTGGAGTGAAGAATGCGGTGTGTTCCTGATCCTTTGGTGCGAGCGCAATCTGGTTGTAACCCGAGTACCCATCCATGAAAGATAACATCTTGTGCCCCGCAGTTGCGTCGACAAGTTGATCTATGCTATGAAGTGGATAACTATCTTTTGGGCACACTTTGTTGAGATTAGAGAAGTCTATGCAAATCCTCACACCTCCATTCTTCTTTGGTACTATTACCATATTAGATATCCAAGTTGGGTACTTGACTTCCCTTATGAACCCTGCATCCAAAAGTTTCTTTAGCTCCTGCTCAACCGCATGATGGTAGTCTGGTGATATTTTCCGCAATCTCTGCCTGAAGGGTTGCATTCCTGGCTCTATCTACAACTCATGCTCCACCACTTCTGGATTTATGCCGGGCATATCCCCCATTTTTCATGCAAATATGTCTGCATACTCAATTAACAATTTATGGAGTGCTTCCTCTTATTCTCTCCCCCAGCAGAGTTCAAATTTTGATCATCCTGGGTGACTTCGCCGTGCTTATGTTTACTTCCTTTGTAGGCTCAACTGCGGAGAAAAGTGGCTCTGGTGCTCCTAGGAGAGGGGCGTTCTTTAACTTTTATTTGGTATGTGTTTTCTCCTTTACGGCTTTCATTGCTTCCAGTTCATCTGGACTCATAGCGGGAACAGATGTGCTTGGCTCTTCGATTCGCTTTCTTGCGACATCAAGGATTTCACTCGCGATGTCCGTGAGATGTCGCTCAATAGCCAAGTTTTTATCTTTTTCCGCTTCTCTCCAGGGACTGGACATTTCGTATTCCGGGTCAGTGTGTACGTGCATCAGACTTTTCCCTTTGGATTCTTCAAGGTATTCATCAATGACCTTATTCTTGTTCTCCTACTTTCAGTATTTCCGGCTATTACGCTCCGCGCGCTCCAAGTTCATTCTGGTTTCGGTTGCATGGCATTCCTTGGCTATGTCTTGATCTCCTTTGATTTGCATTTCCCCTTGGTCAGTGGGAAAGCTCAGATGCTGATGATATGATGACGCCACTCCTTTCAGCTGATGTACCCACAATCTCTCTATGATGGCGTTATATGGAGAGGGTGCGTCTACAATGGTGAAACTGGTATTGATCTTTAAAGGTCCAACCTTGACTTCTAGCACAATTTCCCCCTTAGGCTTTGAAACAGATCCATTGAAACCATAGATGGTGAATCGTGATGGAGACAACTGCTCATCTTGAGATTCATCTTGAGGAATGCGCTATAAAACATTACGCTCAGAGAACTCCCACTATCTATCAGAATTTTCTTCATGTTCCATCCCGCTATGGGGAGAGTTAGGACCAAAGGATCGTTGTAAACTTCTACCTCCTGGTCTACATCGGCTGCGGAAAAACTCAGAGGTGTGGCCATCAACTCTTCCCATTGCTCGGTAGCTTCTCCATTCACGCTGAAAATTTTGTGCCTTTCCATACGCTTTCTGATTCGTTTGCTGATATCCCCCACTAAGGTCGTTGCATGGCCTTCTGAATGCGTGATCATGTGAACTACTTGATCATTTGGTGAACTCTTTACAGTTTTATCTTGCTGACTTCGTGGTGCTCGCAAAAATCCTTGTGATTCTCATTCCTTGGTGCCTGCTGTCCTCTTGACCATGGCCATTTCATGTCTGCTCGGGACTTAAGGGTTCACAATATTTGTGATATGTTGGTGTTTAACTTGGTATAAACCGAATCGTTAAAATCATAACTATTCTTCCCTGTTCCCGACCTTGGACGCTTATTATCGTACTGTTTCATTTCATTGTATTGTCGTTTCTCTGCGGGCTCAGGCTCCATCAAGTTAGTGTGGTGAGAACTCTTATGATTCTGAGAAGGTTTATGGCTGCTTCTCTGATGATCAGAAGACCTGTGAGATTCTCTACGCGGATTATCTCTTTGAATCTCTTGCAACCGTACATGCTTTTCGAGAATGATGCGCAATGCCCCTTCTGTCTGCGGATCGGATCCGTGAATCTCCACGAAGAGTGCGCAGTTCTTGTCTAACCCCCAAGTGAAACCATTGATTTTTGCCTCATCGCTTACATTGCCTATCTCTTGACAAATCTTGTCCATCTCCTTTCGTACTCCCTGTAGTCTTCTCTCGGTTTTGATATTAATCCATGGAGCTTGTCAGTTCCGGTCTTCAAAGGTTTGTTATACATGTTTTGTCCCACAAACTTTGGTGGCCAACTCATGATAAGATCCAATGGAATTTGGTGCTAAGTTATCGTACCACTGGAGTGCTACTCCCTTTAAGCTGGATGGGAAATACCTGCACATCACCACATTATTTCTTACCCAAGGTGCCATTACCCGTGCGTAATACCTGATATGCGCTGCAGGATCCTTAGTTCCGTCATAGCATTGGAAAGTTGGGAGTGGACATTTCCTAGAGATCCTGGTCAGTGCTAGCCCTGGTACGACGGGCGTGGTTTGCGCATCCCGCATTGCTACTTCCAGCCGGTTGCCTCCTTGATGTGCTCTGATTGCTCTTAGCTCAGCCCTCATCTCTTCCAAATCATCCCGATATTGATAACCAGGAACATTTGGTATTATGGCTTGGTTAGCTTGTCCCTGCTGGGGATAAGCCGGTCCATCCACTGCCTGATCCTCGTCACCATAATCAGACTCGTCGTCATCTTCATCGTAATCACCCCACATGTAGTCATTTGCAGATTGATTGCCTTCCTCATAGCTGTAATCTATGCCTTCATGTCGTTCAATAACGCGTAGCTGAACTGGTACGGGTTGCGGGATCCTTCGTTAAGGGTGCATAATCATTCTTCTTTCCTGTTGCCTGATGTTTTGGGAAATTCCTTTTCGCACATGCTCCCTAGGGAGTCTATATCGTAATGGTTGCACTTGTTGAGCTTGTGCTAAGATTGCTGCATTTTCCTTTAGTTCGTTATTTTCCCGCGCTAAAATTGCCATTGCATCTGCCAAGAGTTTTCGCTCCCTTTGAACTTCCTTCAGCTCTGCTGCTAACAGAATGGATTCGTTTGATTGCGGGGATGGTTCTGCCCGCAGAATGGCTTCTTGCTGGTAGATGTCTGCTTCGATTTCTTCTTCCACGGAATCATCTTCACTTGCTCCTATGGTAGCAGGTGGTTTTCCTGATCTGCCAATCGTCGGGTGGGAAATCGAGTTTTGAACAGGCGACAGGACACCATTCCTTGGTAACTGATATGGCAGCTGCATGCGGGAAGATTCTCCCAGTTCATTTGGAGTTAACCCGTATCTTTGGGCAGGAACTGTCATTTCAGAGGCGCGCCTTTATGAATTTCGCAATCCTCAGTCTTGTGGCCTTTGATCTGATGATGATCGCAGTAATCCTCCGTAGTTTCGCCTCCCACCTTACTCTTGTTCTTTTCAGCCACAATTCTGGATGCTTCTGCTCTTTGCACCTCAGCTGTCCGAATCATTTGTAGATTCCTTGCATCCGCAACAGCTTTTTGCAATGCATTCTTCTGTGATTCGATTGCGGCCTTTTTGTCCATAGCTTCCTTTAATGCAACAACAACTTTTAACTTTTGACGTTCCTCTAAAACCTTCATTTGTGCTATTACTATCATTTTCCACCGAAGCTTTTGCTGTTGTATCTGCTGCCTCTTTTGATACAGCTGCCGCCAATAACTCTGCTTCTGATACGGTACTAGTTTTTTTGGTTGCCGTTAGTCGTGCAGCTTCATTATTTGTTGCAATGAGTCCTTAAAGTTAGTACAGGTTTCTTAGTTGTGTGCGAATCCTTCTGAGACTCCATACTCTGAAATAGGCAAGTGAAAAACCAACACGGGTTGCAAAGAGTAGCAAAGTTAGTTAGATCACTATCATGATGTCATCCTCTTCTTTGATCTGTTTCCTCCTCATATCGCCGTTACCATCCTGTTGAATACGTCATTATACTCAACAAATTGGTTAGTCATAAGATGAAAACGAAATCGCAGTGAAATGAGCAATAACATACCAAGGAAATCGCAGTTTACAAACTTTATGACATATATCATAATTTTTAGTTTAAATTGAGAGACACAAGGTCAAAAGGAAAAGACTAATACTTTTACCGAGACAATATGTCCCTGTTTCTAGCGCCAAACTGTGAGCGCATAAATCTATTTGTTTTAGATCATGAACTCACAATCAATATCGCATCATACATGTGAGTGCGATACAATAATGATATCAAAAGATATAACTTTGAAGAAAACCAGTGCGGACTATCTAATTACGGGAGATATCAACAATAGTTAACATATTTTAGGTTTGCTTTGGTTTACCACATTTATAGATCAATATGAAAATATATGACTGATCCCGCACGGAATGCCTGACTGCGGAATCAGCATGCTTATCTGGTATGATGACATAAGATACAAAATAGATTGCAGTTATGCTGTTGAATTAATGGAAATCACGACTCGTAGTGCTGGAGCCTGACATATATAAATGATAATGAAAGAACTTATCAACTCAAACATGAGAATCATTGAAGATGCATAAGTTACTTTTGAGTGGGTAATCAAACTTACAATTGTGGGTTAATAGTGTTCCTTTCTCCTAGCCTAGGATGAGTACATAATATGACAATCTCTCTCTGCTATTCTAGATCTGGGCTGATTTTTGTCGACCCCTTCTTAGTGGGAGGAGTCATGTATTTATAGAATTTGAGTATAGTTCACTGTTCACCAGGTTAATCCCGTGCGTGTCTGATTGATGCGGTTTAAATGTACACGGTTCTGTACTATTCCCGCACGGCCTGATGAACTGCGTTTGTTCTCGTGATAATACTTGATTGTGGATTGGCCACGTCCCTCTGTGCATAGATCCGTTGGCATTAAATGCCTCTGCCACCTTTCAACCACCTCCGAGCGGTCCAATCACGTCCAGCTAGGTCTGACCGCATCTCAGCCGTTGATTTCGAAAGATCTCGAGATCCCATAAAGTAACTTTTGGCTCTTTCACGGTGTATCTCCTGACAACGTGTTATGTTGCTACTGCCTCCAGATCTTGCCATGTGCTTGGTGACAAATGTGCTATTACAATGTATTTTTTCATTTCTCAAGTTTGGGTTTCTTTATATATATATATATATATATATATATATTTTTTTTTTACTCAAAAAGGGCAATATCAATTAAAAATAACAATTAAGTCACGAAAAGTGACATCCCTGCAGCGAATACAAAAAAGCTAAAAAAAAAAAGTTTAGCTGGGATAAAATGAAAACAGGCTTATAAATTGCCTATTACATCAATCCAATTATTAAGAAATATAATGAGCGCACAAACGCTTTCGTACCAATTCAAAAGCTTTAAACGCCATAACCTTCAAAAAACGCTCTAACCACCATTGATTACGAACTTAAAACTTGAATCCTTCTCAAACACCCAAAAGCCCGAGAAGAAACAGAAACATTTTCAAAATGAAACATGCTTATGATTCGAACTCTTGTTTGAACTCTTGGTTTCTTTATACTTTCTACAAACATATATTTCCGGTTATTATTCGAGGAGTTGGATCTCCTGTTTGAACTCTTGCCCCGCTCGTAATGTCTACCCAAATACAGCCCTTGTTAGTTTTGTCAAGGTATGATGAGCATATAGCAGATGAAGATTAGTACACATTTAATAAAGTGGTCTGGTGGTCGCCATAACACATCACAAACTGATTCCCTGCAAAATAAATGTAAGCAGGGGCGAGGGCAGCTTAGGGCAAGTGGGGGCAGTTGCCCCCACTTGCCCAGAAATTTTAAGGGGTACCTTGTGAATTTTTC
>JAJJMA010276340.1:0-14572 GCA_023529015.1 Papaver nudicaule | reverse complement strand
TGATCTCACTTCTTTTATTGTTTCCTTCCCTAGATCAACCCTTATCCTTTTTGTGACCGAAGCAAGAGTTGAACGACCATTATCTTGGTTAGGCTTGTCGTGTTCGGTTTTGATTTCTCGAACATAAAATACTCTTTTGCAATACAATGTTTTTCACGTAAAAACACCTCTTATGTAATTTCCTTTGTGAGGATAGCGGAATATGTAACCCTTTGCTTCAGTTAATGAATTTACCTTTTTCGATCGCAAAAATAAAACAAACCTCGGAAGACACTTAACCCTATCACTGATAAGACCTACCAACAACGAAACACTGAATCTGCGGATAGAAAAATTCAGATCCACAATAATAGCATAAAAATTATTAATTATTACAAAGTACAAAGTGTAGTTATTCTCTTTTCACTCTGCCTCGAGTTGTAGCCCTTCGATGTGATAGAATGTCAAATAGATCAAATGGATATGTAGATTATAAGCAAATGCTAAACTAAAATAATATTCTACAAAAATTCCATAAAAACCTTACCATCCGGTATAAATATCCAACAATTTTAAGACAACACCGCAGCCAATCCGAAATCCTTTAATTCGGCCCACAAATTACAACTGCGTTTAAGATTTTTAACGGGTCGGGCAACCATCCTTTGGAAAACAGGTGAGCGAGATCTGATTTGCGGATTACATCCTAAATTATTGCTCACCCTTTGGGTCTTGCGTGCAGCAAGTACCAAAGTCATTTTTTTTTCCCTTTTGAAAGGTCATTTAAGGTTCACCTCCATCAAGAGCCTTTAGATTTTAACGGCCCAAGTTGATACGTATTTTAGTGGGCTAACCTGGTTTGGGTCCGAAAGACATCAAGCGACCTGGTTTGTTAATATTAACCTGATTCAATCCGTATTCCGAAACCTCTCCGTATATCAAAATCAAAACAACGTCTATATAAATACTTTTTTTTTTTTTTTTTTTTTGATACACGTCTATATAAATACTTCTTTTCTACTTTTTATCTCCCTCACTCTTTGGCCCTTTGAGAAGTCTTTTTATTTTCTATCTTTTTTTTGTAAGGTAATGCTGAGTTTATGTATTTTAACAAACAGTAGGTCTAGACAGACCGAAAAAAAAACAAAACAAAACTAATCCCCCCTAATGTGTCTGTGTCCCTATGGATTAGTTTTGGGTTAGTTTTGGGTTAGCAGGGGGGGTCCATTAGTATGTGACACATTAGGGGGGATTAGTTTTTGTTTAGTTTTTTTTTCCAGGACTTTCTCCTTAAAGTTGTATATTTGAGGTTATTTCTGAGTATTTATCTGTTTTCAACAGATCCACCAGCCAACCAACAATGGGAAGCAGAAGAATGCCCAAGAAGCAACATGTAACTACTTCAGTAATTAGCTGCAGAGGCAGCAAAGTGAAATCACGGAGGCACGAGACAACGTTTCAGACTATTAAACGTGAGGAACTACTGGAAGTGGCGCGTAGTCTTGGAGCGCCTGCTTGGGTGGAAGAAGAAATTAGCTCCGACAATCCTCCAACACCTGCAGTGAGTATATATTTTCTGAAATTAGCTACCTGGTTGGCTAAAAAAAAAAAAGAGATTGGAGTCCACCTTGTTGTTAGGCTTCCATCAAATTCTTGCAATTTTGTTGACTCTGATTCCGATTAATAAAATGCCTAGTTTTCTGGGGGACTATGGTGATTTAATGGGGGGCTGTAGTCCTCCAAAAATCGTCATGGTTTCCCTCTTTATACTGTGACGACTTTTGAAAATCGTCACGGTTTTTGCTTTCTACTGTGACGATTTTTGGAGGACCACAGTCCCCATTAAATCATCACAGCCCCCAAAAATACCAGGATAAAATATGATCCATTGTATTTAAAAAAAAACGACGATTTTAAGCTTTAGAGTTACCGGTAAACTTATAACGAAAGTATGGTTCATGGTCCATTGAATTAATTTTCGTATACTTGATGATATACAACTCAACTATGATAAGTATTCCTTAATCAATCCTCCTGATGCAAGGTATACGTACTGACGAGTGCATGTATGTTGTTCGGTTAATTCCAATGATCAGTTTCTATTAAAACATAGATCAGAAGATACAGTGAAAGAGCCAGACATGACCATCGCTTATGTGATTGCTGAGTGCTGCGCTAGCTTGGGTGACACTCCATTATCATCTGCTGAGGCCATTGAGAGAGGTAAAAATCGACCAGTTAAATTAATATTTATGACTAATTCCTCACTGATTTGGTTTTTGTTTAGTTATTTGGGACGAAAAGGCTGGCTGGCCCGTCTCCATTATCATCTGTTTAGTTGGGTCGCGATGTTATTTGGTCTCTATGTAGGGAAAAGTCGTAGAATGCCCCAAAATGGACTACAACTGTTGAGTTTTGACCCACCTCTGAAAAATTCATCCAAAATGCCCCAAAATTCACTATTCATCATCCAAATGCCCCAAAATTCAGTTTTTTTCTGTGGGATTTGGATGAATTTTGGGCATTTGGATGATGAACAGTGAATTTTGGGGCATTTGAATGAATTTTTATGGGGTGGGGCAAAACTCAACAGTTGTAGTCCATTTTGGGGCATTCTACGACTTTTTCTATGTTATTTCTTTTTCGTTTCTCTTTCCTTTGGTGACCGAACCCCATTCGGTCTCCGTTTTTTGATTCGGTTGTATTTATCGAGGTGAGGTACCCCTCTTAAGTACCTCTTTTCAATTAATTTTCCTATTGACCGAAAAAAAAAAAAAAAAAAAAATCCTACATGCCGGTTTTCTGATTTTAGTAGTTTCTTCATATCCAGAAGAAAGGCTAGAATGATTTCCTCACTGTACTCAACAATTAATGGATTAACTTGGCTGCTGATATATATATATGTGTGTGTGCAATGTATAATATGCAGGGGTTGATACTTCTTGCTGGAACGAAAAAGCTGGCTGGCATGGACCTATGCTATCTTTACCGTCTCCTCTCTGAGCTTTATGGTGGCACTGACTACTGGTTTACCACAGAGTCCGATTTCTTGGACACTCTCCAAAGTTATGCCTAGACTATAAACGGGATGCCCTTTGAAACTATGATCATTTGAATTATACTCCTGATTTTATTAAAAATTTGATAAGAAAATGTATCCTCGATGAAATGTGGTTTCACTTTTCTTTGGCATTTATGCGTCAACTCTTTTTTGTTTATATGAAGTTTCTTAACATAATGCTACACCGTTTTTCCCCTTGATGTTGGGCCGTGAGATAAATTTGCCTTCACGGCAATATTTTCCAAGAGTCGAATATGTGGAATATAATGGAAACGAAATTGAAACATGAGAGAGAGCTTACACAAATCTGAAGTCCAAACCCCTTCTTCCCATCAAATTTCGGTCATGATGCTTAAGGAAGAACACTTGAAAAGATGTCTCCTAAGTATGAAGACGGAGAAAACATTTCACATCAACCACAGTTGAAAACAAAACATTTGCTCCAGCTCTAAAACTAGTCTTTTTTTTTTTTTTTGAAAGCAAGCTCTAAAACTAGTCAATATAAACAATAATCTGAAAAGAAGGAGGTTAGCTAGCTAGACCAATTAATTAATCTTGAAAATCTGTCTCGTAATAATTAATTTCTCACAAAATGACGCTCTCTGGAAAGATATCATTGGGGAAAAATATGGTACCAATGTGGTTCATTGGCTCGCAAAATATCCTAAATCTACTTACGGTAGATCTGTGTGGAGGGGTATATGAAATGCAGGGACTTCTTTGTTAAGCATGTTAGATTTAAAGTCAACTCCGGCAACGATGTAAGATTCTGGCGTGATCCTTGGCTTTCTAACACCTCTTTATATGTCAGGTTTCCAGGCCTTTTTGCTATAGCAAGATCCAAGGAAAAATATGTAAGTGAGGTATGCACACAGGAGAATGGAGAACATACTTAGAATCTTGGCTTCCCTAGAAGAATGAATGCAACTGTGAGAGGAGAGTTGCATCAACTCCAAACTGAACTTGCATCAACTCCAAACTGAACTCGCAGAGGTATACTTAAATTCAGATGTGGAAGATGTGCTAGAGTGGTCAATTACCTCTAAAAGAAACTTTACTGTCAAATCTTCTTATGAAAGTTTGATGCCGGATCTAAACGCTAACGATTGTAACTCCATCTTCAACGTGATATGGCATCAGAAGTTACCACCGAAGATTTCTTTCTTCCTTTGGACATTGTGTCATGGCAGGATTTCTACAAGGGATAGGTTGCATAGGAAAGGTATGATTGTCCCGCAAACTTGTCTGTTCTGCAGCAACAATGAATCTCCCAATCATCTCTTTTTACACTACTCCTTTGCTCAAGAGTTATGGTCTAAATTTCTCTCAAGTCTGCATTGTTCCTTCACTGTACCATCTGATGTCATTACTGCACTACATTCCTGGAATTTATCGTTCACTGACAAGGATAGCAATACTGTTTGGAATTTCATTCCACCAGTTATCATGTGGAGCATTTGGGTGGAGCGCAATACTAGAGTTTACAACAATCATGCATGTTCAGTGGCTACAGTTTTTGCCAAGGCAAAATATTATCTCTTTACATGGTCCCTGGTCCTTAAGCAGTTTGAAGAAGTTGATTATCAATCAACTATTGTTAACTGGCCAAGTATGTACTTCTGCATTTCCTAGGTTTGCAGTTTCCTCGTTAACAAAATTCTGGTGTTGCATTACTTTTCCCTTCCGCATTATATTGTCTCTGATCTATATAATTGAAGTAATTGCAAGTTTGTTGATTCATAACCTTTGAGTGAATCCATCTATATTGAGATCTACAAGAACCACGTCCTTGTTAGGGTTCGGTTCTCTGAACTATTGTTTGAATATTGATTTGTGAGATCGTTCAAACAACCGTAATCAACTAGATTTACGAAATTTAAAAGTTGGTGGTGTATCTCGGTATCCCCTCCTTTTCACCTCCAACTGTCCTAGAGCATCCTGTCTGAAAGAAGAAAATGTGTAATGAAAGGGCCCAGTGACTTCGTCGATGCTCTTATCATCCATCAGCTCTTTAAAGGAACTACCACCCACCCACCTTAGGACGTTTCCCTTCGTACAGTGCGGTGCGAGGATACCATGGGTACTCTAAGGAAAGATCTATTTTATTGGTAACACGACATTCCGGGTAATGTTCCCATATCCACATTTGAAGGAAACCAGAAGGAAGATAGGTTTCCACGGTCTGCTCAAGATTATTGCATAATCGAAGGTCTTGTACCAGAAGATCTAAATGACAATATAGGCCACCCAAAAACATAGGAGCTAAAGGGAAGGAAATACCTGTAGACATCAAAATTGTCATATGAATCAGCTCGTCCTTTACGACATCCTTTGGCCCATACTCGAAAACATCATGAGATAACCAGAAAGCCAAGAAAGCAGCCAACTCTGTACAATCGTTTTCCCCGTGAGTAGGGGACTCAGCTATACCTTTGAGGGCTTGCTCTTGGGTACAAAATACTCAACCCACCCGGGGAAGGTAGATTTCTTCAAAACGTCTCGAGGAGATGAACTAGTAGCACCTCCGGCTCTGCTTTCAGGCGTAGACTAACTAGATCTTTGGGCTTATTCTGAGAGGCTGAGATGGGTAGGGCGTTTAGCGATGTCCGTATTAATAACTTTCAACTTGTCCATCATCACTTTGTCTTTACCCTTCAACTCTTCCGGCCAAGAGAAATTGTGATGCCCATGCATGGCAGCCCTGTCAGAGCTACAACATCTTATAGAATTGGACCCCCATCACCAAAGCAAAGAAAGAAAATATGAAACTTCTCCATCCATCGGAGTACCATTCTATCTAGGTCTCCCGTAACCTTGTAAATCTTCCTATACCGAGAAAACTCTAAGGCCACAGTAATGCCTAACCCGCCAAACGCGACCTGATGAGACTCTTTAGAGAGCATATAGTCAAGCCAATGAGGCCACTCAGGAGAGGGCTCTATGGAAGACAAATACTCTATCTGAGAGGCAACAAGCTCACCTCGCCCTATAGAAAAACGAGGAATATTGTCCAAAGGTAAGGTAGAATCTAACCTCGTAAACTCCTCCAAACACAACCATTCGTGGGAGTCGGTCGTGACAAAACCTTGGAGACCGGGGGACTTGCTCCAATGCAACAGCCCGTCATCAGCACCGGGGAGCTCCTTTGCCTTATCCTTTGAAGACCGCCCCGCTATTCGTTTTGCTTTCTTCTAGAGTGACTGACGCATGCTATCCGGGTCCGGGACACTCTTACCTCTCCCCCGGCCCACATGGAGGGCGTTATGTGGGTCTTGGAGAACCACATTCTCATCCATGGACATTTGAAGAAGAATAGAGAGAGAAGAAGAAGAGGAATGCTTTAGACAAGCCTCTAGGGGAGATTTATATAGGGGGGTCACAGACAGTTACGAAAACCGAAAATATGACCACTTGGCGCACTCATCACGTATTGGGGCTGAACGGTTATGACGAAGCAGTTAAGGCAGAGAGCGGTTTTTCTTTCTTTGGATAATGGTCTTCTCATTAATACTCGCGGGATAAAAGGAGGACATGGTTCGGAACAAAAGAGGAGAAAAAAGCTACTCCCTCCGTCTCATTTTAACTGACCGCTTTGACTAAGTCAAAAAAATAAGGAGTTCAAATGAATTTTCTATTGTACCCTTATTAAATATAGAGAGAATAAATGAATTTATATTTTTAAGTGGGTAATAATAAGGAGAAAACATATGAATTTATTTTTGAAAACTATAAAAGGTAAAAGAATTTAAATATTATCAAAAAAATATATGTATTCATTAATTTGTTTCCAATTTATCTAGATATTTTTTAAGGGTATATCTGAAAGTTTGTTAGAAAAATACAGATATAATTAGAAGCTGGATACATTTTTGAGACAAATGAAAATAGTACAGTTAAAATGTGACAGAAGGAGTATATGATCTTTCAATATAGACAAATACTATATCAAAAATCCATGTGACTTTATGTAGATACCCTAAAATAAGCAAGCAGAAGCAGCAGCGCTGACCTAGGAGGGGCTAAAGAGTGAGTGGTCAAAGAAGAAGAAGGGAGAAAGAGGGAGACTCGGGCACTAGAGAGCAAATGACCAGAGAATAATGAAGGAGAGGGCCCCGGGGAGCCGCACAAGAGCAGCTGAGGAGGAGAGCCGGCGGAGTCCTCACGAAAGGACACGTGTGAAGAAGACACGTCAAGGGTTTACCTCCCAAAGAAGGAACAGAGTCATCAAGTAGCAGCTGGGACAAAGAAGGATACGTCAACGATCAACAAGGAATGCAGGACAATATCAAACACGTGTCCATATCATAAGTGGACTGTGCCTCTATAAATAATCATGCTCTTTTCTGGAAGTTTCTGTATTACTTTCTAGAGCAGAGTGTCTGTACCTTTTCTTTTTGATTTTTATCTTGAATAAAACCCGTACTTCCAAATTTTGTCATTTTCATTTCTCTGGTATTTACAAATATGTTATTATGTTTTGTACCGCCTCCGTCCCACATTAATTGAGCTATTTTTTTTTTTATTTTAGCCTAAAAATAAGAAAATGGACTTGGCTGGGGTAGAACCTAACTGGTGTACGTTTAACATTTTTCATTTAATTATCGGTTTTGTTGGCTGGAGGAGATTTTAAAGAGAGGGTATCAATCAATCATCCATCCCTGATTGGTGTATCATGATTCATGTATGTCAATAGGTTGTCATTTCCGACTACTACCTTGTTTAGCTACTAGCAAAATTGTAGACGTCGATGATGCAAAGGTTTACAAAAACTTACCAAAAACTCCTCACAACGACAGACGCCGGGCTTAACAATACACAGGCCCATAAATTGTCCGTGGCACACACATACACAAGTAGGGATGAGCATGGACCAGATTGGTCCCATCCAGCATCCCATCCAATACTTAACGGATGTTGGATTTGGAATCTGCATGGACACAAGTGACAAGTCTTGTAACTCAACAACAAACTAGTAATTTGCTTGCAACTACTCAACAACATAAGGCGATATAACTCTACTTTTATCACTGATCTTGCTATAGCGGACAGTTTTCTTAAATTGCAGACTATAGTGGGTTTAAAGAAAAAGGCAGAAATTGCTTTGCGTTTCCCCATTATTGTGAAAATGTGTTCTGAAAAATGACATCCCAGCTGAGAGTACAAAGGAGCTAAAACAAGTTTTGTGAAAGCAAATGAAAATAGGCTTATTAATTGCCTATTGCATCAACCAAATTATTTAGAAACACGATAAAATAAAAGAATGTCGCGCAATCGCTTTGGTCCCAAGTTGAATCTGAATCGAAAGCTTAAAACGATACAAGTTTATAGTTTCTCTCATGAATGAGTTCTATGGACAACCAGTTGAAGAATCATTGGAGCACCCGTACTCTTTTGCTAGAGGCAGCTGCAGAATTTGAAATAGATACTACTGAAGACAGACACGATTTTCATTCGGGGCTACCTCTTCCTATATCATCAGTTCAGTCGCGTCGCGTCGCGTTTCATCCCGTCTGTTTTCTCTCTATACGACTGAAGCACCAAGCTGCCGCTGATCCGGCTGTGGGTTCGATGATTCATTGCCAAGGGTTAGGACGGATTTTCGAAGACAACAGAGAGACTGAACTTGGGTAAGAGTCAGTTGGAGTTTGGGTTGAAGTCTGGCCAGGGTTTCTGTCAAGAGAACAGTGGAGAAGAGAAGTATGTTGCTGTTGTTGATTGGTGCTGAATGGAGTTCTGCTGGGTTATTGAATGTGTTTGTTCTTGTTTGGGTATTATCCAGTGCAGGGAAGGATCTATTGAATTTGAGCTTAGAAGGAAACCAACTGAAGTCATCTCTGTTGACAGGAATTTACGCCTACAAGGTGCTTGTAAAAATCCCTGAACCAAGTGCAGAAACAGGTCAAGAATGGGTGCTCCAGTGATTCTTCTACTAGATTGTACTAATTTAGTAGACATCCTTTAGGCCACTGCTTATCATTTGTTACATCCGGAGTCATGACTTCTTCGATCATCTTCACTTTTGATACTGAGAGTTGGTCATTGATTCATTTACATCATTATGTTAAGCTTTCAAATTCTATTCTATCAATATAAACAGTGAACCTATATGATCCACATCTTAGGGTCTGCTGGTCAAAATAAGCATACATCATGAGTGCAAAATGTGGACTAGGTCGGTATTAAACCTGAGCAGATCTTTCTACAAGGACCTTACAGACAGATACATCCCCATTGCTGGCTGGTTTTTCCTCTGTACGATCCAGCCGTCTACAATTTCGTAAAGGTTCCACAAAGGGTGGGTGGTTGATCATGTCAAAAGGCCCGACCCTGTTTTTCTACAATGTCCAGTATCAAACTTCCAGACTTATGTGATAGTCACTATATAATCAGCCATTGCCCCAGCTGGTCGTCAGACAGAAAAAAATATATTCTGCGAGGTTGCAGAATGAAGGAATATTGTTCTGGATACAGGTATGCATCTTTTCTATTTATTAGATTCTTTGTTGTGTGCATCGATGATTTCCGAGAAACTGAAGCATATTTTTCAACAATATCACTCTGTTGGAAGTGCTAGTCATTCTGCTGAAGATTATTGCCATTCGAAAGAAAACTTGCAGTTAAATATAACACAGGTCACAGATAGATTATCAGCCTACTTAGAACTTTAACTTAAGTGGATGACATGATTATTGTTTGGTACAACCTATTGATGCTTTCCAGTTATGTTGATTGATTGTGGATCTTAAACAAAACTGAGAGAAGATATAGTTTATATTTGTGCAACAAACTTAGATTATAATCATGAGAAATTAGTTGTGAAGATTATTGCGCTAAACTTTTTTAATGAAAATTACACTGCAAGGCTACAATTGAGTACTTGAATCAATTGTGCTTAACCTTCTATCTGATACTAGCCGAAATTCACTCCCCAGCTTTACTTACAACATCCTGCGCTTTCTGATGCCTATAAGCCTGGGACATTCTTACCTTTTCAATCCAATCATCAAGGCCATAGGTTTCTACGATTTACTAAAACCTAGGTGTATTTAAGAATTAAGAGCATCCACAACGGGTAGCGAATATAGCATATGATTTGGCTGGCAATGGTCGGTGTGCATTGATTGCCAAACTTAGGCAGTTGCCATATTTAACTGGATGCATCATAGGAAAGAGCATCTTTCAGACTCTTTGTCAAAAATGGTCTAGTACAGTACACCTACCAGATTTGAGAACTGCACTTGCATCATGCTGTTAAAGAGCTAGCGTGACATTGGGAGTATAGATTTGAGAATGTGCCCGGCAAGGGGAAAAGAAACGGTCCAGACCATGGTCTGGATTTTAGAGCTGGCCTCGCTTCAGACTCCTTGTCAAAATAATATAACATGAAAAACCGAAAAAATGCTGCTAGTAAATATGCACCATTACTGAAATTTATACATTCTTATACACCAACTTTGATTGAAAGTAAAGATAATACAAAAACCAGATTTGATAGTTTAGTGTCTCCTGTTCTGTTTTGCTCCTGGCTTTTTTTTTTGTTTTGATTCTTCTCTCTTCCATTCTCTTTCTTTTCTGTCATCTTCTTTCTTCCCTTCTCGTGTATTGAACAGAAATGCAGATAATAGAAAAAGCAACTAAAAACAGCCAAAATGGAGAAGATGTCAAGCTTGTAGATCCGTCCCAGACAAAAGCGATGGGACTCGTTACAAGATGTTCCCCGTCATACCATTCAATTGATCCAAATGCCTCTTTTGTATCTGTTGGAAATGTTTCAAAGGTAACTTCGTAAGGTAAACTTGTTACACCTTTACTAAACACAAGTTTAGTTGGTGAAACAATGATATTAACATGCTGTGTTGGATCAGATCTAACTGTAACATTGTATACTGCATCTGATGAAGTTCCAACGTTTGTTACCCTTCTTTTATGCTTTACGGTTTGCCTTTTTCCGGATTGGAAAACGACAGAGAAGGAAGGATAGTTCAGATCACCTAAGCTCGATAACCTTGCTGAATCACAATCAACCTTTCGACCCTTGACAAAATTCTCAAACTGTCTTTCGTTGTACCCAATCGTGCAAAGAAACCTTTCATAGTCACTAGGCGCTATATCATATACCAAACCAGGATTTAGAGCTTTGCTTGGGTCTACATGTCCAGACCCATGATTGAATGGTTTTGAAAACGTGTTATTGAGAGTAATTTGCTTACCTGAGTTATCAAGCGTATAAGCAGTTGTCATAATTGCAGATTTAATCGCAGAAGGAGACCACTTTGGAAATGCATTTCGAAGCAGAGCAGCCAATCCGCTCACGTGAGGGCATGCCATGGAAGTCCCAGACATAAGTGTGAACTCGGCATCAGATCCAGACTGAGCAGCCAAGATATTTACTCCAGGTGCAATAACATCTGGTTTGAGAATCTCCCTGGTTATCGGATTCGGACCTTTGCCAGAAAAGTCTGCAACTTTTGGAGCAGATGGCGTTGAAGCCCCAGTTAAAATTCCTCGCAAATTGAATTTAGCAGTAGGTTGTTTAGCATTCCAAATGTAATCTAAAATCTGCCAGCCAGAACTCGAAGTGATATCGGCCGCTGGAATTGCATAGATATTTGCATTCAAATTTTCGAACTGGTCAATCATGTTGATATTAATCATTCCGACACCACCAGCCGCTTTGACTACACTGGCTTTATCCAATGCAGTCGTAGTAGAATCCCCCCAACACACTACAATTTTTCCAGCTACAGCAGCAGAGCTTAATGATCCTTTTAAGCACCTTTCAGAAGAACCATCATTGCTTTCAGTGTAAACAATCTTGAAGTGTTGATCGTGTGGCATTGAATCCCTAGGATACCATGAAACACCTGGGACAACTTGACGATCACCTAAAATAACATCACAACGATATTCCCTATCGATTGTTGATGCTCCAACGGTGAATATCCACGGTGCGGCATTTTCTACTGTCTTTGGACCATGATCTCCACTATTCCCAGCGGCAGCAGAGACCAAAACTCCACTTGCCATCGCCTTAAACGCTCCAATTGCTATTGGGTCTTCGTCATATGGAATACCAGGTTCAAAACCCATTGATACTGACAAAACGTCGACTCCATCTATCACTGCTTCATCCATTGCTGCTACAATATCAGCATCAGCAGCAGTAGGATTAGGAAGTTCAGGATGTAAACTATCCCAAAAGACCTTATAAGAAGCAATTCTAGCTTTTCGGGCAACTCCTTTTGCTTCTCCAAGTGCATTATCAAAAACGGAAGATCCACCTGCAGTACCTGCACAATGTGTACCATGCCCATCTGTATCCCTTGGTGATCTTGAATCTTTGCCTCCCACATCAACTCTATGACCGATTAGTTCTTCAGCTCCTTGGTAAAAAGCTCGAGCGCCTATTAACTTTCGGTTGCAAGATGGGAAGTCAGGCCCTGTCTCACAAATACCATTCCATCTTCTAGGTACATCACTTAAGCCAACGTCATTGAAACTTTGATGCTCGGGCCAGATACCAGTGTCGATTACACCGATGATGGTGCCATCCCCATAATTGGAACTAGGCCAAAGTCCAGACCCTTCATTCAGACCAAGGAACTGCGGAGTATGCGTTGTAGATAATCGGCGAAGACGGTCAGGGATGACTGCAGATATACCTGGTAAGCTTCTGAGGTGAGAAGCCTGGGAGGGTGTTAGTCTCGCAGCAAAACCATGTATGACGTAGTAATAGATGTATATTAACTTCCCAGGATGATCCCAAGATGATGAAGATACGTATACTAGTGGGGGTGGTAGAGATTCGAGAATCGACGTGTACCAATCTTCGTGAGTATTGAAAATGGAAGGCTTATGAGATTTGGAAACAAAAACTATGAAAGTCCTGAGATGTTCTTCCGATACTACTTGAACACTAGAGTAGGAGGAATGCTTAGTATTGATCAATACAAGGACAAGAAAGAAAAGAAGAACTGCTGTGAAAATCAAAATCGCAAAAGAGAAGATTTCTTATAACAATCGCACTAACGAAACACAGACAGTTTTTCTTGAAGATATTGCTTAAAGAAAATCAAGAAGCAAGACTAGCTTAAAGAAGAAGAAGAAGAAGCAAGAAGAAGCAAGACTGTATCTTTATACCTTAAGCAAAAGCTTTATTGATCAGGAAAGATTCGCCAATTTCAAAACTCTTATATACCTTCTTGATCTGGACTACCCAACAATTCCAACCTGAAATTGGGTTAACAGGCAAATGTCTGCTGCTGGCGTGAACCGGGACAAATAGTGATTAAGAAAAAGGAAAGTGGGTAAAAATATCTGTAAACGGTAAAAAAAAAAAAAAAGTAGCTCTTCAAGGTAAGGTCCGTTACTGATATAATGCCTAGCCGGGTTTTATCATCAGCAGCACATCTGGGAAATGGTCATTATACTGATTCCAGTAAGGTTTCTGGGGTGCATGAGATGGAAGATATATATGGGATATTTGAAGCTGTTGATGAAGCTTTTCCTATCCATAAATAAAGCTAGCAGCAAAACTCGAGCATCGAATACTGACAGTTCCAAATACTGTGGTAACATGGAGAATGGTCCAAGGTCAGTTTCATTTGTGAATGGGCACAACTCCGAGGCCTCTGCACGTACAGTTCGAGGTGTAGAATATACACAGCAACAGATGCGAGTTCGCAGCGGTGCGAATATACTTCCTGTGCAGCATTCTTCTCAGTCTAACACAGAATTAACTACAACTGGGAGTGGTGTAGTACTGTAGTTGCTGGTGGTGACTTAGTGGGGGAAGATTTAAACACAATGGCAAAGACTCTTCCAAATTCTGATGTGCAGGAGTTAATTGCTTGCGGAAACTCATCAAGCAGACAGAAAGTGAAGAGTGACAATCCTGATGGAAGAGTAGCCTATTTACACTGGAGGAAGACAAAATTGTGATATCCAGAACGCAAACATAGATTAAAGATGAGGCTATTTTCACGACATCAAAGCTGGTAGTGGAACTATGTAGTAGAGTTGGAGGGTTAAGAGAACAAGATGCGCCCCAAGCTAAGCTGGTAGTCAACGAAATCCTTAGGAGATACAAAATCAGATTTGACACTATTGCTGCTGGAGAAAAGCTCAACACAGTTGTGATGTTAGCGCGTCTGTGTCGTCTGACAAAGGTGAAGTGAAAGGGGAGAATGAGGTTACTAGTGCAGCAATTGAAGAGGAATCAGTAGCGGATAACAACTCAAGGTAGAATGGAGTTTCTAATGGGGTCTAAGATTATCAGTTGGAACATTGAAGGGCTAAATGGCTTCGACAAACTAGTTTCTGTAAAAGATCTGATTTTGGCGCACAGATGCATCATTTGTTCCTTCCAAAAAAACCAAGATGTCAGCCATGTCCTCTTGGTTCGTCAGACAATTTTGGTATAATACGGAGTTCGACTGGAGGATGATTCCCGTCACAAGGCTCTAGGGGCAATAATGGTGGACAGCTCCTAATTTTTCGTACTTCTAAGCTGTTGGTAGTGAATGAAAGAGT
>JAJJMA010276273.1:0-13155 GCA_023529015.1 Papaver nudicaule | reverse complement strand
TTTTTTGCAGTTACAGAAAACTAGTGAACAAAATTTTGCAAGTCTTGAACGTCAAGTAGGTCAGCTATGTGATGCTCTTAATCAAAAGGAAAATGGTAAGTTTCCTAGTCAACCTCAACAGAATCCTAAAGGTACTTTCCAAGCTAGCACTTCCACTAATAATGAAACTTTACATGATCAATTGCATGCTGTTACTACTCTTCGTAGTGGTAGAATAGTGAATAACAATGTTAATATGCCAGAAAAGAATGAGTCTGTTCCTAAGTCACCATTGAATATAACATCACAGAATAACCCTGCTGTAGAGAATGAGTCTACACATGAATTTAAATCTAAAAATTCTGGCGATGTCAATGTTTCCTTACCATCTCATGTGCCTGCAGCCCCCTTTCCTCAAAGGTTGGTGCAGCAAAAGAAAGGAACAGCATATCAAGAGATGATGGATATGTTTGAACAAGTCAGTATAAACATTCCACTCCTTGATGCCATCAAACAGATTCCTGCTTATGCTAAGTTTCTTAAGGATCTTTGTACGCAAAAGCGAAGGCTTAATGTGCACAAAAGAGCCTTTCTCACTGAGCAGGTTAGCTCTATCATTCAAAACAGCACCCCTCCTAAGTTTAGAGACCCAGGTTGTCCAACAATCTCATGCATTATAGGCGACCAAATGGTCGAAAAGGCTCTGTTGGACTTAGGTGCAAGTGTCAATCTGCTGCCATATTCGGTATATGTGCAGCTAGGACTAGGAGAGTTGAAACCAACACCTGTAACTCTGCAATTAGCGGACAGATCCGTGAAAATTCCTCGTGGTGTGATAGAAGATGTGTTAATTAAGGTTGACAAATTTTACTTTCCAGTGGACTTCATTGTTTTGGATACTCAACCTGTGCATAACCCAGACAATCACATTCCTGTCATCTTAGGAC
Organism: Papaver nudicaule; assembly: GCA_023529015.1. Taxonomy (NCBI): domain Eukaryota; kingdom Viridiplantae; phylum Streptophyta; class Magnoliopsida; order Ranunculales; family Papaveraceae; genus Papaver; species Papaver nudicaule. The sequence goes on along the minus strand of JAJJMA010276273.1, from coordinate 12,229 downwards.
GTCCCTTCTTGGCGACGGCCAATGCAATTATTAATTGTCGTAATGGATTGATGAAACTGTCATTTGGTAACATGACTGTAGAACTGAATGTTTTTGATGTTAGTCAGCAACCTCAAGATCTTGATGATAATGAATTGCTTGAAATTAACATGATAGAAAGTTTGGTTGAAGATCAATTGTCCAAAAATTTATTTGATGATCCTTTGCATGCTTGTTTGGATAATTTTGACTTCAATAAATATGCTGATGAGTGTGTTAATGAAGTTCAGTCTTTGCTAGAATCTACACCCCTCATGGACATCACTAAGTGGAAATCTGGAATGGAACCCCTTCCTCTCTCTGATTCCAAGCCCGTCCCATCCCTTGTTCAGCCACCCAAGCTTGAACTAAAACCATTGCCTGACAATCTGAAATATGCATTCTTAGGGTCGTCTGACACTTTGCCTGTGATAATATCATCTGCTTTAAACATAGAACAGGAAAGTAAACTCTTAGAAGTGTTAAAAGAGCATAGAGAGGCAATAGGCTGGTCTATCTCAGACCTAAAGGGAATAAGTCCAACAGTCTGCATGTATCACATTAATTTGGAAGAGAATGCTAAAACATCTAGGGAGATGCAGAGGCGTCTTAATCCTAACATGAAAGAGGTTGTTAAGGGTGAGATCCTTAAACTTCTTGATGCGGGTATCATATACCCGATTTCAGATAGCAAATGGGTCAGTCCCATTCAGGTTGTGCCAAAGAAATCAGGTATCACTGTTATTCAGAATGACAAGAATGAGTTAGTTCTTACTCGAGTAACCACAGGGTGGCGAGTATGCATCGACTACAGGAAGTTGAATGCAGTCACAAGAAAAGACCATTTCCCACTTCCCTTCATTGATCAGATGTTAGAAAGGCTAGCTAGACATAGTCACTATTGCTTCTTAGATGGCTATTCTGGTTATAACCAGATTCACATAGCACCTGATGACCAGGAAAAGACTACATTTACCTGTCCATATGGGACTTTTGCTTATCGTCGTATGCCTTTTGGGTTGTGTAATGCACCCGCTACATTTCAACGTTGTATGATGAGCATTTTTTCTGACATGGTAGATGAATTTCTTGAGATTTTCATGGATGATTTTTCTGTCTTTGGGTCGTCTTTTGATGAATGTTTGCATCATCTTGAACTTGTTTTGATTAGATGCAAAGAAAAGAGCTTAATTCTGAATTGGGAAAAATGTCACTTCATGGTTAGTTCAGGAATTGTTTTAGGGCATATCATCTCTGAAAAAGGTATCGAGGTTGATCCAGCGAAGGTCGGCCTCATTCAACACCTCAAACAACCTCGCTCTGTGAGGGAGATTAGGTCATTTTTAGAGCATGCTGGTTTCTACCGACGATTCATTAAAGACTTTAGCAAAATATCTAGACCTCTCTGTGCTTTACTTGGTAAAGATGTTCCCTTTGTTTTTGATGATGCTTGTGTGAAAGCTTGGGAAGAATTAAAAACTCTTCTCACTTCAGCCCCAATAGTCAGACCCCCTGATTGGAATTTACCATTTGAACTCATGTGTGATGCATCGGACTATGCCGTTGGTGCTGTTTTAGGACAGCGAGTCGATAGACTTCCCTATGTGATATACTATGCTAGCAAAACTCTTAATGATGCCCAACTAAATTACTCAACAACTGAGAAAGAATTGCTTGCTGTTGTGTTTGCATTGGATAAGTTCAGATCATACTTAATTGGTTCTAAAGTCATCATATATACTGATCATGCTGCCTTGAAATATCTCATGTCCAAGAAAGATGCTAAAGCTCGACTAATCTGTTGGATTCTTCTCTTGCAGGAATTCAATCTCGAAATTCGAGATAAGAAAGGTTCAGAAAATGTTGTAGCTGATCATTTATCTAGATTGAACCTTGAGTCTAATGATGAATCCCTGCACATTAGAGAGTCATTTCCTGATGAACAATTGATGCTTGTGTCTGAATTACCTTGGTATGCTGACATTGTTAATTACCTTGCCACAGGTAGAATACCTCCACATTGGTCTAGGCAAGACCGATTCAAATTTTTGGCTGAGGTAAAACATTTCTTTTGGGATGACCCATACTTGTTTAAGTATTGCCCGGACCAAATCATTAGGAAATGTGTCCCCAATAAGGAACAGAAAGATGTGCTATCTTTCTGTCATAACCATGCTTGTGGAGGCCATTTTAGTGCAAAGAAAACTGCTGCCAAAGTCTTGCAGTGTGGGTTTTATTGGCCATCATTGTTCAAAGACAGTCACGCGCATTGTGTTGCTTGTGAACATTGTCAGAAACTAGGTAGTATTTCAAAGAGAAACATGATGCCTTTACAACCTATTTTGATTGTTGAACTGTTTGATGTGTGGGGCATTGACTTTATGGGTCCATTTCCGAATTCTTAAGGTAAGTTCTACATACTTGTTGCTGTTGATTATGTGTCTAAGTGGGTAGAAGTGATTGCATGCAAAACAAATGACCATAAAGTGGTACTTTCTTTCTTAAAAGAAAATATTTTTGCTCGTTTTGGTACTCCTAGGGCTATAATCAGTGATGGTGGCTCTCATTTTTGTAATAGATCTTTTGAGGCACTAGTGCGCAAGTATGGCATCACTCATAAGGTATCAACCCCTTATCATCCACAAACCAGTGGACAAGTAGAAGTTTCTAATAGGGAAATTAAGCATATTTTAGAAAAGACAGTTAATCCTTCTAGGAAAGATTGGTCTTTGCGACTTAATGATGCTTTATGGGCCTATAGGACAGCATATAAGACTCCAATTGGCATGTCACCCTACAGACTTGTGTATGGAAAAGCTTGTCACTTACCTGTGGAGTTAGAACATAGAGCTTATTGGGCTGTTAAGAAACTTAACTTTTCTATTGATGAGGCAGGTACCCATAGAAAACTTCAACTCAATGAGTTGGAAGAACTACGAAATGATGCTTACGACAATGCTAAACTGTACAAACATAAGATGAAGGTGTTTCATGATAAACGCATTCTACGCAAATCATTCTCACCAGGCCAGAAAGTATTATTGTACAACTCTCGTTTGCATTTGTTTCCAGGAAAACTGCGATCAAGATGGACAGGTCCCTTTATTGTTCGTACTATATTCCCTCATGGAGCAGTCGAAGTTGAAAATCCAGCAAATGGAAATATCTTCAAAGTAAATGGACAAAGGTTGAAGGCATGTTTTGAACCAATCCCACCAGATGGAGAATCTACCAATCTGGAGGACCCTGTTTACCAAGATTGACTGGGTTCGCCACTGTTTGTACATAAATCAGGTGTGAAACTTCTGTTTTACTGTCCTTGTATATATTCTCTGTGTTTTGCTTTGCGAATTTTGTGTTTCTGTTCTAAATATTCACAGATTTTCCTACTGGCTATATCCACTATGCTGTCACCATCATGGCACACATCAAGTCATACTTGACTTCCCCATTTCACCCAGCTGGTAAACTCTGTCCTTTTTCTTTGGTGTTCCTTGAATGGTCTGCCTAGCCTGTAGACCTCGGTTTTTGTTACAAACATTGAGGACAATGTTCAATCTAGGTTTGGGGGTGCAATTACCATGCAATTGTGATGATAGGTAGGCGTAAAGTATAAAAATTCCATGCGAAAATCTGTGTGCATTTTGTTTTATGTTCCAACACTTGATCAGTCATATGGTATACATTTAGCTAGGATTACATACACTTTGTTCGGCAACTGGATTGAAATAGAACTGTTAGAGAAACACACAGCTACACTCTTAAACTTTGATAGATATTGTGATGAACTGAATACAAAGCCCAGAGATTTTGCGAGACGGAAATGCCAGAAATAAAGAGTAAATCAATCATTAGTGGAGACTACCCTTGAGTGAGGCACCAAATGATTAAACCAGAAATATATCTTCTTTAAAGAGTGCGCCATTAACGATTATTCCATTCTCAAAGTCTCTTAAGCACTCATTTCGATCTCAAGTGCTGCTCATCATGAGAGTGACATCAGAACTAACCTTCCACTACTTGTCTCTATTTCAGGATTGCAGCTCTCTCTCAATAGAAACTCATGATCATCATCAACGAGCAGAGCAACGTCAACCTAAGAAGACATTAGAGGATCAGAGAAAAGTTATTCAGTGATAGTGCAAAAGAAGAACCAAGTTATGAATCTCTACAAGTTATGATACCAAGTCAGTAGGTTTCAAAGGGTTACAAAGTCAGAAATTTGTGTGAAGTCAAGAATCAAGAGCATCAGAGATAAAATCATCAAAATTCCTTCATCCAGTGGCAAGTTAGAATATATGTCCAGTTACTTTAGCATCCTTTATTTTAAAAAAAAAAAAAAAAAAAATTTCCTTCATTATTTCGAAGTGAGTCATGCATTGTATAAAGTCAAAAGTCTGTCCTGTATAACATATTTTAGATTCAATTGTAGTCAGTAAATAAGTCAGTGGAAAAGAAGATTCAAGACAGAAGACCGAAGACAAAGAGCAAAATTGTGATATTTGCAAGGTTAGAGAAATCATCATCAACGGAGCTGAAGACAGAGTTGTTTCTATTGGGGCACAAAGAGAGTTGCGATCCTCATGACAAGAAGGTATGTTCCCACTATCACTTATGGTGATTCTATTTTGAAACCATCAGGTTTCAATTCTCTGAGATCTCAGAAAAAGAAAAATTTTAGCGTTACCTTTAACCGTGTGTTCAGCATTCTTTCTTTTTTTTCCTGCTGACACACATGTGTGACCCCTAAAAATATCATCTTTTATGAGTGGCTAACTTGTAAGGCAGAAGTCGAGGCGAAATGCATATTGATTGCTCTGATGTCGTCTGGTTTCCAACTCGCAAGGATATCTCTGGCACCGGTTTAAGCTCACTATCTCTCTTTGTCTTAAGAATGTTCTTGCTTGTGTGGTTCTCTCTCATTTCTGATTGCTTGACAGGTGAAGGAGAAAGTGTATGTCTTCTTAACTCTCTGGATACTTATGATTAATTACTTGTTGGAATCTAGGTTTTGTGGGAATACCTCTAGTAAGCCCTCACGAGACCTCACTCGTCCACTCGGGACACCATGTGGTTTAAAGGGCTTGTTGCATACGCTCAATGCAATCGAGAAACCTACGAAAGTGGTATAAGTAGGATTTCCTTTGTTTTTGTTTCACTCGAGGACGAGTAAAATCTAGGTTTGGGGGTATTTGATAGACACCAAATAGTGCATATTTTCCCATCATTTTATAGGTGTTCATGTACCAAAATTATGCTATCTGTGCATTCTTAGGCCAGACTTTGCATTTTCTTGTTTTAGAGTACCTTTGCTTTTATTTGGTTGTTTGTTGTGATTTTTGTAGGTTAAATAAAGCTTGTAGATAAAAGGGGCAGACTGGAGAAAAGATGAACTGTCACGGGTGCGAAATGAATTTTGCACAAAGAAAGAAGAGGTCTAAAGAGAGAGGAGCGGCCCAAATTGAGTGATGTGGTCCGAAACAGAAGCTATGGTTCGAAAATAAGAAGTGGTCCAAACTGAGGAGGTCCAAACGAAAAGGATGTGGCCCAAATTGGAATATGCGGTCTGAAACATAAGATGTGGCCCAAATCACCACCGTACCTTCCCTGCAGTCTGTGCACGAAAAGGAATTCATTTTTTCTTTTCTCGACAAGGCAGACATCACGGCCCCACCACGCCACCGACCATTTTTCTTCTCCTTCACGTGCTCCATCACCGACCATCTCGTCGACTCAAGCGTCCAAACGCCAACAAGCAGCCACGTGTCCTCCACCATGCTCACATCGCGATCTAACGGCTGCAAGAAATCCACATACCCTTCACACCCATCTTTGATGCTCCGCCCAACACCAGAGCATCCACTTTGGCCCCTATCTTCAACCAGGAGAACGAAATTCTCTCTCTCACGTTTTTCTTTTCTCCTTCCCTCCACCTCCATTAAAACTCTCAACCCACGCCTGGAAATCAAGAGCATGCGTATGGCGATTTTATCAATAACCACAGTAAATCAAGCACCTAGCTTTGATTTGCTCTCAATTCATAAAGTCCCAAATCTGTGGTGAAGAAACTGCCAACGAATTTTAGGGTTTGAGCAATTAGGGGAAATTTGTGTATAAATAGAGAAGATGTTGAGTAGAGAAGGGGATCCTGTAAGTTTTATCTTAAGTAGTAGAATTAATTTATATTTTCATCATGTTCTAATTTCTCCTTCTAGGGTTTAGATGAAACCCTTAATTCATCTTTAGAAATTCAAGTTTTTGAAGTTGTTTTTGTTTGTGCTTCATGCTATGGATCAGTTTAATTTGTTGTTGCACTTTATAGCCATTCACCTTGTATGCTGCATCATTTGTTGTTACATCCATGGTTGTTGGACCCCTTATAATTTGTTGCATCTCAACTCATGCTTAATAGATTGTATTGGTCTGTGACTAGTTGTGATGTAATGAGACAATTAGTGCTAGGGAACAATACTAATCGAAAATATTGGTCTGTGACTAGGTGTGCTGTAATGAGACATCTAGTGCTAGGGATTAATACTTTAGTTGATATTAGACAATCCAATATGAGATCCCATTGAAAATGCGGAAGACTTGTATCTCCCCCGTTGATTCGTTATGGGAACATAACAACTTCATTAGCTAAATATCTAGGATAATTAGGTGGTGGATTCAACCGCCCTAGTACTTCTCCATCGATTGCTTGATATTTTCAGTTTCCTTACGTGCCGTTTATAATTTTCATAACCAATCATCTGCTCGTCTTTGACGATTCTATCGATTTAAATCAATATTTCTAACTCTTGGAATTTCATTTTACAATCACCCTCGTCTCTGTGGGAACGAACCGTATTTGCCATTGTACTCATTATTGACACCGTGCGCTTGCGGTTATATTGCATAGTAGGTTTACGGGCCTACCAAGTTTTTGGCGCCGCTGCCGGGGACTCGGTGTGGTTGTTTTGATTTTTCTTTGCTTCACTTTACTGATTTGTAGATTAGTTTGCATATTTGCTTAGATTTTAGTTTCTGTATTACGTTGGTTAAGCTGTCATCATCCTGTAATATATCACTTTGTATTCTGTTGATATTAGTAGTTTTGTTTACATCTTTGACTTTTACATTGTTGTATACTCATTTCTGCCTTGAGTTTACAGGTGCATACCCTGTTGTTGTGCAAGTCAGAGAAAGAAAGCGAACGAAAGTGGAAGGAGAGGCGTAAAAAGAAGCTACTGTTATACTCATTCACGGTTCTGTGCCGGTGGTAAAATTTCCAAAACAATATCTTGTCTGAAATTTGTGCATGCCTTTGTCTTGTCTGTTTGATTGATATGGCGTCTGGGCTATGATTGTTTCTTTTCGTGACCAAAATAATCGTCTTGTTAGAGTCAATCAGGAAGACCTAGTCGAAATCCCTGTTTCTGAAGTAGATAATCTTGTCCAACCTGTAACCATGGGTGACGATCCAAATCGTCCTCGTACCCTCAAGGATTACATGTATCCTACAAGGGCAAGCCAACCATCATGCATTGTTTTGCCAGCTGCTGCTGGTCAGTTTGAATTAAAAGCCGGCACCATTCATATGCTTCCTGTTTTTCGAGGGGTTGATGCTGAAAACCCCTACCACCATGTTAGAGAGTTTGAGGAGATATGTGGCACTATGAAATTTAATCAGATGACTGAGGAGTCTCTGAAATTGCGTCTATTTCCTTTTTCTTTGAAAGAAAAAGCTAAGGCTTGGTTGTACGCTTTGCAGCCACAGTCAATTACAACATGGGATGAACTCACGAAAGAATTTTTTAAGAAGTTCTTTCCAAATCATAAAACTACTACCATACGTCAAAGACATATGGTGAGACTTTGCCAAAATACATGGAGCGTTTTAATGATCTTTTACTTCAATGTCCTCACCATGGTTTCGAAAAGTGGAGACTTGTGCAAATTCTTTACGAAGGATTAGACTTCAACTCTCGAACCATGGTAGAGTCAATGTGTAATGGTGAGTTCACAGATAAGAGTGTTGATGAGTCTTGGACTTTTCTGAATGAAGTTGCTGAAAAAACGCAGCAATGGGAGTCCATTAGAGAACTTAGAAAAGTGTTAGCCAGCAAGGGTGTCCATAAGATAGAGTCTGACCACGAAACTCATGCTAAAATGGCATCAATGGCTAGGAGATTAGAGGCCTTGGAGCTGCAGAAAGATGTCAAGTCTACTGTGGCTAACTCATGCAATCAAATAGAAGTTCCCATTTGTGTTGTGTGTCGCAGTTCTGAGCATTTAGTCGAAGACTGTCCACAAATGCAATCATTTCAGGAGTCTAGAATGGAAGAGGCCAATGTCTTGTACCAAAGACAGGAAAATAACCCATATTCTCACACATACAACCCAGGGTGGAGGAATCACCCTAATTTTTCCTGGTCCAAAGGTCCTGTGCAAGGTGGTACATCTGGCAATTCACAAGGGATCTCTTATCCTAAGAACCCGACGATGCAGTCAAACACACAGTACCCCTCACGCACATCTGTTTTGGAGGACAATTTGACCATGTTGACCCAAATTTTTTTGCAGTTACAGAAAACTAGTGAACAAAATTTTGCAAGTCTTGAACGTCAAGTAGGTCAGCTATGTGATGCTCTTAATCAAAAGGAAAATGGTAAGTTTCCTAGTCAACCTCAACAGAATCCTAAAGGTACTTTCCAAGCTAGCACTTCCACTAATAATGAAACTTTACATGATCAATTGCATGCTGTTACTACTCTTCGTAGTGGTAGAATAGTGAATAACAATGTTAATATGCCAGAAAAGAATGAGTCTGTTCCTAAGTCACCATTGAATATAACATCACAGAATAACCCTGCTGTAGAGAATGAGTCTACACATGAATTTAAATCTAAAAATTCTGGCGATGTCAATGTTTCCTTACCATCTCATGTGCCTGCAGCCCCCTTTCCTCAAAGGTTGGTGCAGCAAAAGAAAGGAACAGCATATCAAGAGATGATGGATATGTTTGAACAAGTCAGTATAAACATTCCACTCCTTGATGCCATCAAACAGATTCCTGCTTATGCTAAGTTTCTTAAGGATCTTTGTACGCAAAAGCGAAGGCTTAATGTGCACAAAAGAGCCTTTCTCACTGAGCAGGTTAGCTCTATCATTCAAAACAGCACCCCTCCTAAGTTTAGAGACCCAGGTTGTCCAACAATCTCATGCATTATAGGCGACCAAATGGTCGAAAAGGCTCTGTTGGACTTAGGTGCAAGTGTCAATCTGCTGCCATATTCGGTATATGTGCAGCTAGGACTAGGAGAGTTGAAACCAACACCTGTAACTCTGCAATTAGCGGACAGATCCGTGAAAATTCCTCGTGGTGTGATAGAAGATGTGTTAATTAAGGTTGACAAATTTTACTTTCCAGTGGACTTCATTGTTTTGGATACTCAACCTGTGCATAACCCAGACAATCACATTCCTGTCATCTTAGGACGTCCCTTCTTGGCGACGGCCAATGCAATTATTAATTGTCGTAATGGATTGATGAAACTGTCATTTGGTAACATGACTGTAGAACTGAATGTTTTTGATGTTAGTCAGCAACCTCAAGATCTTGATGATAATGAATTGCTTGAAATTAACATGATAGAAAGTTTGGTTGAAGATCAATTGTCCAAAAATTTATTTGATGATCCTTTGCATGCTTGTTTGGATAATTTTGACTTCAATAAATATGCTGATGAGTGTGTTAATGAAGTTCAGTCTTTGCTAGAATCTACACCCCTCATGGACATCACTAAGTGGAAATCTGGAATGGAACCCCTTCCTCTCTCTGATTCCAAGCCCGTCCCATCCCTTGTTCAGCCACCCAAGCTTGAACTAAAACCATTGCCTGACAATCTGAAATATGCATTCTTAGGGTCGTCTGACACTTTGCCTGTGATAATATCATCTGCTTTAAACATAGAACAGGAAAGTAAACTCTTAGAAGTGTTAAAAGAGCATAGAGAGGCAATAGGCTGGTCTATCTCAGACCTAAAGGGAATAAGTCCAACAGTCTGCATGTATCACATTAATTTGGAAGAGAATGCTAAAACATCTAGGGAGATGCAGAGGCGTCTTAATCCTAACATGAAAGAGGTTGTTAAGGGTGAGATCCTTAAACTTCTTGATGCGGGTATCATATACCCGATTTCAGATAGCAAATGGGTCAGTCCCATTCAGGTTGTGCCAAAGAAATCAGGTATCACTGTTATTCAGAATGACAAGAATGAGTTAGTTCTTACTCGAGTAACCACAGGGTGGCGAGTATGCATCGACTACAGGAAGTTGAATGCAGTCACAAGAAAAGACCATTTCCCACTTCCCTTCATTGATCAGATGTTAGAAAGGCTAGCTAGACATAGTCACTATTGCTTCTTAGATGGCTATTCTGGTTATAACCAGATTCACATAGCACCTGATGACCAGGAAAAGACTACATTTACCTGTCCATATGGGACTTTTGCTTATCGTCGTATGCCTTTTGGGTTGTGTAATGCACCCGCTACATTTCAACGTTGTATGATGAGCATTTTTTCTGACATGGTAGATGAATTTCTTGAGATTTTCATGGATGATTTTTCTGTCTTTGGGTCGTCTTTTGATGAATGTTTGCATCATCTTGAACTTGTTTTGATTAGATGCAAAGAAAAGAGCTTAATTCTGAATTGGGAAAAATGTCACTTCATGGTTAGTTCAGGAATTGTTTTAGGGCATATCATCTCTGAAAAAGGTATCGAGGTTGATCCAGCGAAGGTCGGCCTCATTCAACACCTCAAACAACCTCGCTCTGTGAGGGAGATTAGGTCATTTTTAGAGCATGCTGGTTTCTACCGACGATTCATTAAAGACTTTAGCAAAATATCTAGACCTCTCTGTGCTTTACTTGGTAAAGATGTTCCCTTTGTTTTTGATGATGCTTGTGTGAAAGCTTGGGAAGAATTAAAAACTCTTCTCACTTCAGCCCCAATAGTCAGACCCCCTGATTGGAATTTACCATTTGAACTCATGTGTGATGCATCGGACTATGCCGTTGGTGCTGTTTTAGGACAGCGAGTCGATAGACTTCCCTATGTGATATACTATGCTAGCAAAACTCTTAATGATGCCCAACTAAATTACTCAACAACTGAGAAAGAATTGCTTGCTGTTGTGTTTGCATTGGATAAGTTCAGATCATACTTAATTGGTTCTAAAGTCATCATATATACTGATCATGCTGCCTTGAAATATCTCATGTCCAAGAAAGATGCTAAAGCTCGACTAATCTGTTGGATTCTTCTCTTGCAGGAATTCAATCTCGAAATTCGAGATAAGAAAGGTTCAGAAAATGTTGTAGCTGATCATTTATCTAGATTGAACCTTGAGTCTAATGATGAATCCCTGCACATTAGAGAGTCATTTCCTGATGAACAATTGATGCTTGTGTCTGAATTACCTTGGTATGCTGACATTGTTAATTACCTTGCCACAGGTAGAATACCTCCACATTGGTCTAGGCAAGACCGATTCAAATTTTTGGCTGAGGTAAAACATTTCTTTTGGGATGACCCATACTTGTTTAAGTATTGCCCGGACCAAATCATTAGGAAATGTGTCCCCAATAAGGAACAGAAAGATGTGCTATCTTTCTGTCATAACCATGCTTGTGGAGGCCATTTTAGTGCAAAGAAAACTGCTGCCAAAGTCTTGCAGTGTGGGTTTTATTGGCCATCATTGTTCAAAGACAGTCACGCGCATTGTGTTGCTTGTGAACATTGTCAGAAACTAGGTAGTATTTCAAAGAGAAACATGATGCCTTTACAACCTATTTTGATTGTTGAACTGTTTGATGTGTGGGGCATTGACTTTATGGGTCCATTTCCGAATTCTTAAGGTAAGTTCTACATACTTGTTGCTGTTGATTATGTGTCTAAGTGGGTAGAAGTGATTGCATGCAAAACAAATGACCATAAAGTGGTACTTTCTTTCTTAAAAGAAAATATTTTTGCTCGTTTTGGTACTCCTAGGGCTATAATCAGTGATGGTGGCTCTCATTTTTGTAATAGATCTTTTGAGGCACTAGTGCGCAAGTATGGCATCACTCATAAGGTATCAACCCCTTATCATCCACAAACCAGTGGACAAGTAGAAGTTTCTAATAGGGAAATTAAGCATATTTTAGAAAAGACAGTTAATCCTT
>JAJJMA010276264.1:0-10413 GCA_023529015.1 Papaver nudicaule | reverse complement strand
CTCATCTAGGATGCTTTTATATCGGGTAGGTATTTTCTACCCTTACAGATCTTTCATCTCAAATTCCTTTTGCAAGTAAGCAGCAGTTTCAGTGAGTTCTTTTAGAGCCCCAACAAGATTTAGATCATCAACGTATACTGCAATGATAGCAAACCCAGAATTGGATTTCTTAATGAAGACACATGGACAAATAACATTATTAGTATATCCCTCTTTCAATAAGTACTCACTAAGACGATTATACCGCATTCTCCCAGATTGCTTTAGTCCATATAGAGCTCTTTGAAGCTTTATTGAGTATACACTCCGATCTTTGGACCTTTCTGCTTTAGGCATACGAAATCCCTCTCGAAGTTTCATATAAATGTCACTATCAAGTGACCCATAAAGATAAGCTGTAACGACATTCATAAGACGCATTTCAAGCTTTTCTGAAGCTGCCAAACTAATAAGAAACTGAAATGTGATGGTATCCATCACTGGTGAATAAGTTGCTTGGACATCAACACCAGGTCTTTATGAAAAACCCTGTGCAACTAGTCGAGTTTTATATCCCACAACTTCATTTTTTTCGTTGCGCTTTCGTACGAATAACCATTTGTATCCGACGGCTTTTACATTTTCAGGAGTTACAACAACCGGATAAAAAACTTTACGTTTTGCTAATGAATTGAACTCTGCTTCAATTGCTTCCTTCCACTTAGGCCAATCTTTTCGACGTCGACATTCTTCGATAGATTGTGGTTCAGGATCATCAATATTCTCAATGACATCCAATGCAACTGTAAAAGCAAATTTTCTATCGGGAATAATTGTATTCCTATCCCAGTTTTGTCTTGTACCAACATAGTTTATAGAGATCTCATTATTTCAGGTACACGTGCCTCTTCAAGTTCAACAAGTTCATTAGTATTAAGTTGATCAAAGATTTCAGTTGTTGCGGGTTTTTCCGGAATGCCAACTTTGATTTCTTTTTCCGCAAAACTGAATCTTTATGCAGCAAGAGATCTTCTAGGAAGCTTTAAGCATGTTTTGGACTTATCATGATGTCCATCTAGGATTCTAACTCTCGCTGGAGTGTTTGCAGCAGGTATATGTGATTTTGTTACCCTACCCGTATCAGTAAATGCATCAGGCATTTGATTTGCAATGTTTTGCAAATGTATGATCCTTTGAACCTCAAGTTCACATTGATTTGTACGAGGATCAAAATGTGCTAATGATGGTGTATTCCATGAAATTTCACGATGTTCCTCAAGCTTTGGCTTTTCTCCCCCTAACGACGGGAAATTTGACTCATCAAATTGGCAATCATCAAATCTTCCTCTAAACCTGTTTGAGGTTTTAAATACCGAATGATAGATGGAGAGTCATAGCCAATATATATACCGAGTCTACGCTGAGGACCCATTTTTGCTCTCTGAGGTGGAGCAATGAGAACGTCCACTGCACAACCAAAAGTTCTAAGATGAGAGATATTTGGTTGATGCCCATATACGAGTTGTACATGTGCGTATTGTTGATAGCTGGTTGGTCTTATGTGGACCAGTGCCGCCGCATGTAATATTGAATGACCCCACACTGAAATTGGCAAGTTAGACCTTATGATTAACGGTCAGGCAATCAATTGTAAGTGCTTGATAAATGATTCCGCTAAGCCATTTTGAGTGTGCACATGAGCAACAAAGTGTTCAACATCAATGCCGATTGACATGTAGTAATCATCAAATATTTTAGAAGTAAATTCACCAGCATTATCAAGACGGATAATTTTGATAGGAAAATCTGGAAACTGAGCTCGTAGTTTAATAATCTGTGCAAGAAGTTTTGCAAATGCAACAGTATGAGTCGAAAGTAATCAAACATGAGACCAACGTGTTGAAGCATCAATAAGAACCATAAATAACGAAATGGTCCACACGAAGGGTGAATTGGTCCACAAATAACACCTTGAATACGTTGCAAGAAATGAGGTGATTCAACGCCGACTTTCATTAATGATGGCCTAATAATCAATTTTCCTTGATAACAAGCGATTCATGGAGAATCATTAAATGATAAGACCTTTAGTCTATTTAGAGGATGTCCATATGAGTTTTCAATAACTCGACGCATCATAGTTAATCACGGATGACCCAAACGGTCATGCCAAAGTTTAAAAACGCCGGGATCAGAAGTATTATGATGACTCACAACATGTGATTCAATAAGGATAGTATGATATTATAGAGATACGTAAGCAGGTCAATGTCTATTGACTGGCCAAATGAAAATTATAGCGTGTATTGACTTAATAAATTGAGTTTAAATTTAAATACGCTAATTAATAAAATAATAATTTAGATCAACTAATTACATCATTAGATAGAACTCAAAAAGTTAGGCGAAATTAACTATTAGAATGTGTCAATCAGATGTCGGACGAGGAAGTTACAACACTCGAAAGATTATGTCAAAGTAGATACCCCTTAGTGAATATGTATCCCATAGTAATTGTTAGATTGGTAATAGTGGTATCCCGAAATGGTGTGTGCGAGGTGTAATTATATCAAATATGGTCGTCCCTTAGTAATAAGTTACCCCTTAGTAATATATATGATATGGTAATAGTAAACCAAGGTGTAACAATAGTTCAAATTCAAAATGTTTTAAATCATTTCCTGTAACTTATCTTCTTTTGTTTGTGGAAGGTGGTGGTGTAGGCTGATACGTATAATCTCTGTACTCTTGATGACTAGAGTTATTAGGGCGGAATTCGAAATAACTATAGACGAAAGATAGGTAAAACGTAGCACAAGGACAGAATTACGAAGAAAGATATCTTCTCTAGATTATGAACAAGACAATATTACAATTCTCTCTTTCACGCTCACAATCTGCTAAGCTTGCTTTTGCAATACAATGATTTTCTCTAGATTTACTAGATGCCTCCGGTGTCCAAGCTATGCGCTAGACACCTCTATATATAGTGGTTTGGGTTTCTCAAAACCTCATAGGATTCTATTTCCTAATCTAAGAATCCTTCTTTATAAAGAATCCTTCTCTATATAGGAATCCTTTCCTAAATAGAGTTTTACCCTCAATTAACTTGAGGTCGACCAAGTTCCTAAAGAGACTAGGATACACCTGTATCATGGGTCCCCCCTTTAAGAACTTGAACTCCTGTGAGAGTTAGAAATGAAGATTAGGGAACTCGAGAGTTCCTTTTTCCTTGCTGAACCACTTCGCCTTGCTAGGAACTTGACCTTGACATCCAATTAAGAAAGCTTCTCTTTCTCTTTGTCATGTCTTAGTCACTCTTCGCTCCAAAATGCAATCTTCTTTCAGCAGCTCTTCTCGATCAAACCATAAGTCTTCTACGCGCGGTAAGATCATCTTGTCATCCCCCTCATCATCCAGTAATGGTGGATCAAACTAACTTCAAGTATTCGGCATTAATGACCGAGTACATTCCTAGATAAGGTGGTAAATCGAGACGAAAGGCATTGTCACCAATCTGGTCGAGAATACGAAACGATCCATACCTCATTGGCTTCAACTTCTTACCTTCCCCTTTTAACCTTTCCTTACCTAACTTCAACCATACCATGTCACCAACACCAAAATTACAAGGAACAAGATGCTTGTCATGCTTTGCCTTGTATTTGGCTTGTGACTTCTTCAATTGTGCTTCAACGGTCGCATGAATTTGAGAAATTCTCCAAGAACTTTTGTGCTTTTTCTCTCTCACTTCCTTCTTTTCCCCCAACTGTTGTATCACTTGAAAACACCAAATCGAAAGGACTAGGCGGTAAGTATCCATAACACGTCTCGAAAGGAGACTTTCCCGAATAACTGTGAACCGCTCTATTGAAAGCAAACTGTAGATATGGTAGAATCTCATCCTAAGTCTTAGGATGCTTAGAATTGTATCCCCTTAACATGTGAACCATTGTCCTATTGACTACCTCTGTCTGCCCGTCTGTTTGTGGATGAAAAGTTGTACTCTTCTTCAACCTAGTGTCCATCATCCTCCACAAAGAATCCCAAAAGTGACTAAGAAACCGACTATCCCTATCAGAAATAATCGAGGTAGGTAACCCGAAATGCTTCCACACATGCTCGAAAAAGAGCTTTGCTGCACCCGCTCCTGTCACCGTCTTTGTACATGGAATCAATGCAATCATCTTGCTGAACCGGTCAACCACAACGAACAAGTAATCATGACCCGACTTGGTCTTCGGTAATCCACCAAGGAAATCCATAGCAATACTCTCCCAAGGTCTTGATGGTACTGGTAATGGTAGATACAACCCATGTTTCCTGTTTGAGGGTTTAGATGTGCAACACAACTTACAACCTCGAACAAACTTAGCCACATCTCCTGCATCTTTGACCAAAAGACATAACGTCTTAGGTTAAGTAGCGTATTATTCATCCCAAAGTGTCCAGCAACTCGGGATGCATGTGCTTCTCTCAATAATTGCAATCTATCTCCATCTTATGGAATGCATAACAACTGACCTTTATATAATAACCCATCTCGGAGTTCAAACTCACCTTTCAAACCACCTCTTACCTTCTCTAACACCTTCTTGAAGTCTTTACTGGATGCATACGACTCAACATACTCTTGAGGAACAATTGGCTGAATCCGCAGAGCCACCAACAAACTAACTGGCGGTCTTGACAACATATCAGCCAACTTGTTTGTAACTCCCTTCTTGTACTTGATGATTATATGAAATGCCATCAAGTAGGACATCCACTTCATGTGTCGAGCTTATTGTAACTTGGTTTGCGCATGTAGATACTCCAATGGCTTATGATCTGAGTGCACTACCACTTCTTTACCTAAGAGATACACTCTCCAATGTTTGACACATTGATACAAGGCATAAAATTTCTCGTCGTAAGGTGGATAGTTCTTAATAGCACCCGAAAACAATTCTGAATGGTATTCCACTGGTTTACCATCTTGTAGCAACACTCCTCCTAATGCATAGTTAGAAGCGTCTGACTCAACTTCAAAAGTACATTGTAAATTAGGTAGAGCTAATACCGGTGCTTCTGAAATCTTCTTCTTAAGTAACTGAAAAGCGTCTTCATGGGTCTGCTGCCAATAAAACTTTGCCTTAGCCCCCGTCATACCATGTAATGGCCCAGCAATAGTAGAAAAATGCTTAATAAACTTGCGCAAGTATGTGCAAGCTCCCAAGAAACTTCTGACTTCTGTCACCGTGCTAGGTCTTGGCCACTTAGTGATCACCTCAACCTTCCTTGGATCAATCTTACGTTTCCCACCACCAACAATGAAACCGAGATATACCAACTCTTCCTTTCCAAACTCACACTTCTTCTCGTTCAACTTCAGCTGGCCTTCATGTAACACTTGAAATACCTTCTCAACGTAAGATGTTCCTCCCAAGTTATGCTATATACGAGGATATCATCCAAGTAAACAATGAAAAAATCTTCTATAAAGGGTCGTAACAAATCATTCATCAAACGCATAAACGTCGCTTGAGCATTACACAAACCAAACGGCATCACCAACCATTCGAACAAGCCTTGTTTGGTATTGAAAGCAGTCTTCCATGTATCATCTTCTCGCACTCTCACTAGATGATAACCAGATTTAAGATCCAACTTTGTAAAGACTCGAGCACTTTCCAATTGATCCATCATGTCATCTATTCGTGGTAATGGGTAGCGGTTCTTGACTGTGATCTTTGTTCGAGGCTCGGTAATCTATACACATACGCCAGCCTCCATCCTTCTTTGGCACCAACAATACGGCTGATCCACAAGGTGAAGCACTAGGTACGATAACCCCTAACTCTAGAAGTTCTAAGACTTGTCTCTTTATCTTCTCGGATTCTTCCACGGATGTGCGGTAGAGCCCTACATTAGGTAGAGAACTTTCTCCCATCAACATGATCTCATGTTCCACACTCCTCTTTGGTGGTAACCCCTTGATTTCTGAAAACAGATCTTCATATTTCACCTTCAACCTATCTAAGTCGTCTTCTTGTTGTTTAGACAAAGTAGTCAAACAAACTCTACTTGGCTTCTCTTCTAGAGAACTGATCACAAGGAGAATAAACTTTGTACTAGCATTCACCAACCGCTTAGCCTGAGTGGATGTAATCAGACTTGCTCCTACAAGGGGAAACTCTATAGCCCGAATTACATAAGTCTCACCTTCTTTCTCGAAGGTATACTTCTGCTCCCTCCTATATAGAGTAACATCTCTATCCCATAAATAAGGACTTCCTAGTACAACTTGACACACATCCAAAGGTACCACGTCGCATGTAACCTCATCAATGTAGGACTCATCTATAGCAAACTTGAACGTACACTACTGCGAAACTTGTAACCCTCCTTCCTTTTGGAGCCATCCTAACGGATATGGATTTGGATGTTTGAATGTCTTCAAACCTAGCTTTTGTACCAAAGAATTTGAAAGTAAATTCTTCTGACTTCCCGGGTCAACAACGACATCAACCAATGTTGTCTTTACTTGCATCTTCACAATGAAGAGCCTTTCCCTAGGATCATATCTTATAGGTCCTTCTTTTGCTCCCGTCATAAGAGAAAGCTTTGAACTGGGTTCCGTAACTTCTTTTGGAGCTTGAGCAACTAGTGTCGTCTTCTTAGCTTCTCTCTTCTGTATCCTTCTTGGCTTAAGATGATGATACTTCTCCCAACACTTGTCTACTACGTGCCCTGTTTGCTTGCAATGTATGCAAGAAAAACCTCCTTTGTCATTGAACTTCCCTTCGTCTTTGCTTCTTTCACCTCCTTTGACGCTGATACCTCCAGATTTCACCTTCGGGTTTCCCTTAGAGTCAGTTTTCTTAAGCCTACCTTCAATGGCATCGGCTTTTACACTTGCTTCAGCGATAGTATCGACTGAAAACATCTTCAACTCCTTTCGTATATACTCATGGAACCTAAAGATGTATTTCATATAGATATCATTGTCTCATAAGTCCAAATCTAGAACCATAGCTTGATTCTGAAATTCTGAAGTATATTCTTGCACGGACTGGTTGTATGCTTGCTTCAAGTTGTACCACTTGAGCCATCTTTCCTCCAGGTAGCCAACCGAATAAAACTGTTTCCTTATGACTTCCTTGAACTTCTTCCACGACAATGCTCCCTGGTTTTGTCTTCTATAAGCCTTCCACCATATAAGAGCATGCTTTTGTAGCTTCAATGTCGCACAAGCAATCTTTCTTCCTGAATTGAACTTGTCAAAGGAAAAATACGTCTCTAGACGCAATCATCTAACTTCTCTACGTCGATACTCCCATCAAAGTGTGGAATTTCAACATGGAAATCGATTTTCAGATTACTTTGTTTCTTACCAAGAGGTTTGGTTTCTTTAGGTTCTTTGGTTTCTTTTCCATCCCCTAGATCTTCTTCTTCCACATCCTCTGGTTCATCTTCTTCTTCCTCATCATCTGAAACCTCAGATGGAGTCTTACTCTTCTTTTTCTTCGGCTCGGGTGTATCGGAAAGAATACATTCCTTCAACTCTTTAAGAGTGTCTTGAATTAACTTCATGTCTGTTTGTAGCGTAGCTACCTTCTCCTCAGTAGTCTTCGGAGTATCATCACCCTTAGGTTCTTCGCCTGTCTTCATCCTAGGGTTCCTTATCCTCTTAACGTCTTCCTGGTTTATTATGAGTAACTCACCAAGCTTCTTGTAGAGAGATCTAGTGAAGACCATAAACCACGGTACTTCCCTAAAAAGGAGCTAACTAAGATCTGATACCAACTTGATACGTATAATCTCTATACTCTTGATGACTAGAGTTATTAGGGCGGAATTCGAAATAACTATAGATGAAAGATAGGTAAAATGTAACACAAGGACAGAATTACGAAGAAAGATATCTTCTCTAGATTATGAACAAAACAATATTATAATTCTCTCTTTCACGCTCACAATCTGCTAAGCTTGCTTTTGCAATACAATGATTACCTCACAAACTTCTTCTCTAGATTTACTAGATGCCTCCGGTGTCCAAGCTATGAGCTAGGCACCTCTATATATATTGGTTTGGGTTTCCCAAAACCTCCTAGGAATCTATTTCCTAATCTAAGAATCCTTCTCTATAAAGAATCCTTCTCTATATAGGAATCCTTCCTAAATAGAGTTCTACCCTCAATTAACTTGAGGTCGACCAAGTTCCTAAAGATACTAGGATACACCTGTATCATAGACTATATGGAGAATTTGAGAGATGAGTCATATGAGATTTGGAGGTGAGAGAGAATGAATGAGAAATACATATAAAAATATTTATAGGGATGAATATAGAGAGAGTTTTGTTGGTGAAGTTGTTCATGGTATCAATGAGGAGAAGAAGATGATAGAATTGAAGATGGTGATGATGGTGATGGGAAATTTTAATTAGGTAATATATAGAGAGCTACATAGAATCAGCGAGTGAATAACAGTTAGAGAAAGGATACAAAACAGGTTACATGAGTTTGTATAAGAGTTGATGAAGCTTATGGCTATCATGGTGATGGTGTTTTGCTTGATGTTGATTGATGGTGAAAACTAGTTGAACCAATTAAGGTAACCTTGCTTTTTGTTTTTTACTTATCTAATTGTGATATGGGTGTCTCTAAGATATAGAAATAAGCTTAGCCTATCAATTTCTTTGTAGTATGATGATCATGACTCTGCCCTGTTTTCAAACACGAAATACACCAACCTATATATCTTATTGTTTTTTGATTTCAACATGAAAGTTGCAGGTTTGCTTCTTAGGTTTCCATAGAACCTGAGTTTGCTCAATTCAGAGCTATAATGAATTTTTGGCAACCATTTTAGCAACTGCTGCAAAATTTGGGAAAAACTGAGAAAACAGTTTCGTGTTAGCACATTCTCATACATTTCTAGGCCGATAGGGATTTTATTAGATTTTTCTCAAAACATGAAAGTTGGAGTACATTTCTCAGGCTTTTCATTCATATATAGAATGATGCAAGTGGATCAAAAACGAGGGAATTACAGCCCCCGAAAGTTGGATGTTCGTGCTGTTTTTCTCAATGACAAAGTCCGAGTCAGACGAGTCAGCGGGTCAGACCATGAGTGGACCCGTATGGATGATATGTTGACACGTATTACTAGGGCTGGGTTGGAGGGATGGTCCAGGTTGACCCGCGAGGCTATGGGTTAGGGTCAATTTCACTATTTCGTGTTTTTGGACCTCTTAGGGTCCAAATTAGCTTTTGGTTCCTCCTGCAAAGTTGTAGAACTTTGTGAGACCTTCGAAATGACATATAATTCATCTAGATTCGATAGGTAGATTATTTTATAAAATATTATTAGTGAATAATAGGTTATAGAACGACTTATAGAATTAGAATGAATAATGAATAATAATTTACTTAACTATTCTTTGAGTGACTGTATGCAGTGACGGAGCCAGGATTTCTGGTTGGGTGGTGCCTTCTGGAACCTATTTTACCTCAACTAGTCTTGTTCTTTTACATGTGACTAATAAATGACTTTACCATTCATCACACATTCGATTTCGTAAACGGAGTTATATTATGTTCATAGCATTTAGGTTCGATTTGATTATTTGATTGTAATTTAGGCTCATCCGATTAACCATTTGATTAATTCAGGTTCCGAAGTCGCTTGGTTAACATTAATATTTATTTAGGTGATGAATATATAACAACCAGTAAATGATTTAGGTGTAAGATGTTTCGCTTATTGTTAGAGAGCTAAACATTTTACTAAAATCGTGTCTATAATCGTGAAAAGAACGTGCACAAGAAATGGTGAAACTAATTTAACCAAACAAACAAGGTCTAAGAAAGAAATTGGAAAAAGATATTTCATGTCTTCTCTTCCTTCTGTTACAACACCAAACAACTTTATATAGCCAGGAGGGATCACTCGTGATGGATCACCAAAGGATGACACGTATTGATACATGTATCGGTTTATCTTAAGAAAGTTTGAACCTTATCCATCGTATACTTAGTAGGTGGTGAGTCAACCAGTTATTAACCGACCAAATACAAGAGTTTTTGGAAATTTTGGGTGGTGCCATGGCACCACCCAATCATAGTGTGGCTCCGTCCCTGACTGTATGATTAACATTTGCTTTGTATTAACATAACGATTAGTACGAGAGACGAACCAGTGGACAGTGGGTCTTGAGGTAGGAATGGCTTGTCTTCAAAAAGGTGGGAACTATTATAACTCTCTTTTAATCTTTAATTTTGTTTAATGCTCATTTTCATCCGCGAGCACGTTGTATGATTGTGGTGGGTATGTGTGTGTTGTGCATCATCTGATTCCCCGCGAGGATTGACTGTGTTTTTACATGGATTCTCGCTAAGTCTTATTTAGCGCGGGAGGCCGTGGCAATATTATTATTTAGCGCGGGAG